>WAAG01021430.1:100638-139830 GCA_013390105.1 Tichodroma muraria
GCCACCCGCACCGGCCCGCGGTGCCCACCCGCCGCTCGCCGAACGCCTCCGGACGCTCCGCCTCGAGCTGGTGAGTGCCGCGGTACCGGGAGCGCTGCCGGCCCTCCCCCGATAACGAACCGTCCCGACCCGCGGTCACCGCAGCCACCTCGGGCAGCCGCTTGCCACTCCCGGTGACGGTCCCGAATCGTGCTCGCGCTCCGCCTGCATTTTGAGGAAGCCCCCTTGCTCCTCCGTGTGCGGGTTAACAGCACCCAGCTCGTACCGCTTCCCCGGCCGCTCTCTGCCCCCGGCCCACGCAGCATCCACCCCTCGGGGTCCCCCTCGGCCACCTCTGTCCTGGCCTCCTCGCATCCCCAGACGCCGGATCCGTTGGGGATCGCGGTGTCCGGGATCCGAATTTAGGGCAGGGACTTTCGCCAAGGGCATGCTGGATGGATCTTCCCTCCGTCGGGTGCGACCCCCCAGGGTGACAAGGCACAGGCATCGTTGGGAGCTTTCCCGGGGTTCGGTTTCTGCGGGGGCTTCTCGGGCGGCTCGTACAGGGCTGTCCTGCGGTGGCAGCCTTTCCCGGAGACCGAGGGAATGCCGGTGGCAGCTTTCTCGCCTGCCTATTTCGTGGAGGGAGCAAGTACCGGCGATGCCTGCGCCTCCGGGAAACGTGGCGAGGTTGGGCAATGGGTTCAAGTGCAGCTGGGGGAAGGGACTCTCCCACGCATGAACATGCCGAGCGGGTGGGAATGAGCATTGTTTCCATAGGGAAACAGGCTAGATACGCCCGCATCCCTGCATGCCCCCGGGGGGCTGGAGCACCACCCATCCTGAGCCCTCCACTTTGGCTGATTCAATATTCCTATCGGTACAAGAGCTTTCATCCTCCCTCTGCTTTCATCCTCCCTCTGCGCCTGCTTCCAGGCTGCACCCTGACCGGAGGAGAAAGGTCTCTGGGGCAGTGCAGTGTTTGCCCTGCCCAGGTGCAAGCAGCCTCAGCCTATGGCCAGCAAGGCCTGGCTTGGGCCGGGCATTATTCCCCTTGGCTCAGAAAGGCATTTCCTTGCCCTGCCCTGGCTCTTCTTGCTGCCCAGTAAGGAAGTGGGGGCACCTCACACCCAGATCAGCAGCTTGGGATTGGAACCCAGGTGCCAAAACCTAGCACGGGGTTCCCCTCATCTCTCCATCCCCATGAACAGGGACCAGAATTCTCCCCACCCACCCCCCACNAGGAAACCAGCAAACCCAGTGCTCAGAGGATAAGCTGGCCTGGGAGTGGGCGGTGGGAGGAGAATTTAGCAAATTCCCACTCTCGCCTCCTGATCTGAGGAGGAAGATTTATCCCTAGGGCTAGATATCTTGAAAGGAGAAGAAGCCTGAGGTTTCTTGCGTGCTGGGGAGGGGAGCAGGGCTGTATCTGCCTGTGGAGAGCATGAGGGGGAGTGTCACAGTCCCCTGTACAGCTGTCCTTGGTGCGAGGTCGTGCAGTGAACTTCAGTGCATCTGGAGGAGTATAGAGAGCAGCCTGTGCTGGGTCCCCTCCCACAATAATCTTGACTTGCTGAAGAGGGGGTTTCTTGGAATGCAGTGGGGAGGTCAGGCTGGTGGGAGCTAGCAGCAAATTGATGGCTAACTCCTTCCAGCAAGCAGTATGGAAAGCAGGGAGTGTTATCCCACCATCCCACCCTCTGCTCTTGGGTTGGCTCCCTGGGCATCTCTGACAGCTGCACTTCTGCACGAGGCAGAGAAAAATGGGGAACCCCCCACCAGGGGTTTCCAGCCCTCCTCCTCCTTAGTCGTCTCCCTGCCAAGGCCAGATGCTTTAGCAGTGCGTGCAGAGAAGTCCATTGTAGGCAGTTTTTTAAATAACTTGCCTAGAAAGGAAATTTCTGCACTTGGAAGCTGGCTCCTGCCCCAATCCGGGCACATCCCTGCTATTTTTTATTTAAATCCATCTTGAGGAGCATGAGGAGGGGGTGGGAGGGCTGGTGTTGGGTCTTTACAAATCTTTGACCTTTTTTTTTTCTGTCGTCTGGAGTGAGAAGTGTCACGTGCTGAAATCCTGGCTGGATTTTTCCCAGGCTCCTTCCTCGGATGCTTCTATGGCTGTGCTGGCTGTGGGACCGGAGACAGGGGTCTCAGGAGGCTGTGGGGTCACCCGTGGGCGGGCAAGTGACTCCCAGGGCACCGGATGCTGAGGATCGAGCGCTGTGCTTAAAAATGATCCCTGGGGAGCGCTTGGGTTTCTGTTACAGATTGCTGATGCTGGGCACAGGATGTGTTTGTGAAGGAGTCCATGGGCATCTGCAGCCCGCAGGCTGCCTGTACGTGCCCTGCAGTGGGTTTTCTCCCTTTCCCCTCCTCGTGGCCTTATCCTTTCCTGGCAAAATATTTTCGTCCTGTGCAGGGGAAATCCAGTGGCTTTTGGCGGCCAGTATCATACAGACAGGAATGTCTTGGCACATGGGGTTTTCCATTAGGAAAACAGATGTTTCTGCAGCAACTGAGGTTTGCAAAGAGCTTCCCCAGGCTCAGAGGGGCAGGAGTTGATGAGGCGAGTGGTGTGATCAGCAATGCCTGTCCTCCTTGTCCTCCCATTTTGGGAGTGATCTGGGTCTCCAAATCCTGCCATGTGACATTGTCACCAGGCTTGGTTCCGACCCTAGAAGGTGAGAAGTGAAGGGACCATCCTGGGGAAGTGTTGGTGGTCCAGCCAGACACTTGCACTGAACAATGCCTGATCCTCTTGCCCTGACAGCAGCCTCCCAAGTCTTGGAAAATGCTTTGGGATCAGATCTGCATCCAATACTTCCAATTCCTTGCTTACTCCTTGTTGCCATAGAAGGTAGCAACACAAGTGCCCTGGATTTATTTCCCTGAGGGGATTGGTGGCTGGTGGGAACCATAAGTTGTTGGTCACCGATGGCCGTGTCCCCAGGTATTGGACAGGGCCCCCTGGGATGGTTCCCTGCGGGATGTTTTCCCATACCATGCTCTTCATCAAGCAGCTTAGGAGACCTGTGGCCACCACAGTGACACCTCTGCCGGGCTGGGCTGGGACATGGGGCCCCTGAGTCACCTCAACATCCCTGTGCTGTCTGTGTCTCCCCCAGGCTTACCTGCGAGCGGTGGACGTGAAGATCCTGCAGCAGCTGGTGGTGGTGAACGAGGGCATTGAGGCGGTGAAGTGGCTGCTGGAGGAGCGGAGCACCCTGACCAGCCGCTGCAGCAGCCTGGCCAGCAGCCAGTACAGCCTGGTGGAGAGCCAGGAGGCCTCGCGGCGGGGCAGCTGGGACAGCCTGCAGGACCCCAACGACAGGCTGGACAGCATCTCCGTTGGCAGCTACCTGGACACCTTGGCTGATGACATGGATGAGTACTCCCACAACGCTGCTGAAACTGCCGCTGCATCCACATCGGGCAGAGCCCTGGCCAGGGCAGAGCAGGATTGGGTCAGGATAGACCCCGAGAGAGGTCATGCAAAACAAGAGAAGGACAAAGAGGAGCACGAGTGGCCCCATGTGGACCTCTCCCCACCTGGGTTGCCCCAGGATCACCGGTTTGCTAAGGAGCCCCAGGTGGCCAATGGGTATTTGGGCCAGCAGTTCCCCTCTCTGGAACCAGACCGAGACACCAAATCACCACCAGGGGCCAGGGATAGGCTGGGGAAGGGAAATCCAGATGGGAAGGCTTGGAAAGCTGAGGCTGACCTTGAGAACTGCAAACTCAACAGCAAACTGCACCTGGAGTACGATGCCCACTGGCGCTGGCTCCAGTCACAGGATGATGTGACATTCTTATAGCCCGTGGCCTCGCCTTCCCAGTCCAGCTCTCCCAGCTGCCCACTCTGTTTCACTGGTCTGTGCTTGGGAGAGTTGGGGTGGCTGAAGAGGGGAGGCCAGGCTGGCTTGGTGGTGTTGCACTGTTCTCTGGTGGCTCCAACAGCCATTTGGTGGTGCAGCCATAAGGGACTGGGTGCCTGCCCTGCAGCACATTTCTGGGACAGGAGGGATGAGGTGGGTCCTGGTAGATTTATTCCTTTGCTCTAGGGTGTTGCTTGCAGGTGGCTGGATGCCCCTCTGTTGTCCTTGGTGGTGGTGGTGGTGGTGGGGAAACCTGGGACAGTGGTGTTCCTGGGATCTCTCCCTCTAATCCTCAGCTTCCTGTGTGCAAAAACTGGGGACCCTTCCCCCAAAATCACTACCCAGAGAGGACAGGAGACACTGCCATGCATCCACAGCTTGGTGGCACCAGCATGCTCAGTGTGGGGCAGGACCATCAGCAGGGCATCCCTGTTGGATCTACTCATTTCCATCATTGTCTTCAAGGCCAGTGTCCATCCAGGGCAGAGTAGACCTGGGTTTTGGCCCCAGCACATGGTAAATGCTAAAAAACCCTTCCCTGAGGATGAAGCCCTGCCTGGTTTAGATGTCTCTGTGAAGCCAGTCTGAGGTGGGGCTGGGAGCCGCTGTCCATGCCCTGCAGAGGAAGGATGATGGTGCAGAATTCCCAGTGTGATGACATGAGAGCTACGAAGTACTGGGTGGGAAATGGAAATCCAGTTCCCCCAGTTTTCCTGGACTGTCTTCCACCTTGGGAGCAGTCCTGCAGAATCCCAGGGATGTGGCAGCGCGTGGGCAGCCTGGCGGAGCCTGCAGGGCTCACACTCGGAGGGGCTCCTGTTCTCCCCTGACACGGTGTGATGGTGCTGAAGGCTGGGTTTGTCTGTCTGTGTGATGAATGGTGCCAGGTCTCTGCCTCCTACCAGCAACCAGAAACATGAGGCTGCTCTGTTGGGGTGGATTTGCAGTGACTCTGCCCTGGAGACATCTCTGTCTTTTTAGCCTTGGCTTCTGCCCGTGCCTTTTGCTGTCCCCACCACGCCTCCCAGCACGACCCTCGCTGGCTTGTAGAGCATGGCTTGCAGCTGGAGCTGTGTGAGAGCTTGGGCAAGACCTTCTGCCTTCACGAGATGATGCAGGAAAGGACCTGAGCATCCTGATTCAAGGAGCCGAGCTCTTCCACATTTGTGGATAAGCCTGGAGTGTCCTGACTTCAGAACCCAAGGGTACGTCTGTCCCCAGCCAAGTGCTGTGATGGCTTTGCTGTCATCATGCTGTTGTTCCCTTGCCTGCATGGGTCACAGCTTGGATCTGTCTGTGCTAGGATGGTAGGAGTGAGGACGTTGCCTCGTGGTGCCAGTGGGAAGCTAAGAGAGAGGGAGGTGACTGGCTGTGACTTTCCAGATGTGAGATGTGAGCTGGCTGTGGTTAGGAAGGTGGCTGGGTGAACAACAGGTTTGGCTCGGTGTTTCTGAAGCAGCACCTTCAGTGGAAATTGCCCTCTGTTCTGAGAGCCCCAAGCACCCTCCCTTCCCTTGCAGATCCTCAGAACTTCCCTGGATGGATGTGGAGAGCAGGACAATATCCAAAATTCTCAAAGATGGTACCTGCTGAGGACTTGGGGGAATCCCAGCAAACTGGGAGTGGGTTGCCCTGTGCAACAAGCATCCATCCACCTGCCCTGGAGAAGCTGTGCTTGGCTTGCCATTGCCTGCGAGTAGCTTGTGGCTTCCTGTGTAGCTGTGCTGCTGACACTGAGCCACTATGTCCCCAAGGCTGGCTGTCTGCTGCTTTCCTGCTAACCCTGCATGCAATGAATCAGCTGAGGGTCCCTGGGGGAGACGGTGTAAGTCTTTCGTCTCTGTTAAAATCATTCTTAACAAAAAATTGCTGGCTTAATAAATGTTTGTGTTTCTCCCAGCCATGCTGTCGGTGCTTTGCTGAGCTCACCGGTGTTTCTAGGGAAAGGGAGAGGCTCTGGGATGGAAGGCCCTGGGGCCTCTGGCAGCCCTGCAGAAAGGCAGGTTTAGCCCCAGCCCTGAAACAGACACAGTCCAAGTGTCTGGGCCTCTGCCCCTTCTCACATCAGTGATAAAAGTCACTTTTTCTGAAGCAGCTGGGTACCAGGGCACTTCTGCTGGGAACGAGGGTGACTGTATTGATCTTGGCTGGACTATGTGTCAAACAGCACTTTCACCCTTCCTGCCCTGTATTTCCAAGGAAGATCATTTTAGGTATTTGCCAGCCCTGTTAGCTGTGCTGGAGTCTGCTTCCTGTGTTCTGCAGTGGCAGCTTTGGCTCCCGTGGCTTCCTCCACCCAGGAGGTGCAGCGTGGATCTGGGTGTAAAGCAGAGACCTCTCCAGCCCAGCCGGGGTGGGAGCAGCACAGCTCTGATATCAGGCTGTTGGGATTTGCTCCTGGGTGGATCCCTTTAAAACCACTAGAGCCAGTGCTCATGCAAACATCAGCTTTTCCAAAGCAAATGCAATCGGCTTATCCAGCCCTGCCATCCCAGCCCCAGCATCCCTTCCGGCTCATGGCTTTGACACTGTGAGCTTTTGCAAATGGGGAATTGGAGCCAGCAGGACTCAGCAGGATTTGCCCAGTTTCTGCTGGGCTGAGGTGAAAAATAGAATCATGAAGAAAACCTTAGAAATAAAATGCCCAACCTATTCCTCTTACAAATCTAGGCCTCAGCAGTCGGATAACCCTGTATTGCTGCAGAACTTTTGCTGGGGCTTCCCTGGGCATGGACTCTTCAGCCTGGCTTACATCAGCCCAAGGTTCCCATAGTCCCAAAATCTGTGTATCCCCCAAATCCCAGCCCTTGGAGCTGGAGGGGTGGATGAGACCTTGTGGTTGTCTCCCTGCTCTGTTTCTGAGCTGCCTGGATGAGGGATCACCCATCTCTGGGCTTTGCCCAGGCACGTGCAGAGCCAACGTCCCAAACCTTCCCTGGGGAAACACCCCGGGGACCTGTGGCTGAAAGGGGGGTGCAGCAATGGGTTGCAGAGCGCCTATGGGTGGGAAACAGCCCACAGCACAGATCCACAGCTTCCCTCCTGGTCTGCCTGGCCCTGACCCTGCCTGCTGCTGCCCTTGAGCTGCTCTTGGGCTGTTCAGTGCCGGTATCAGGTAAGAAAACAAGCAGATAAAGCAGGCGGGATCCCAGCCGTGCCAGAAAACACCCACCTCTGTTACAATAAAAACACCAGCAAGCCGATTTTTTTTTTCCCAGATATACACAGAGATTAGACTGCCTTAACGAGGCAGTAAAACACTTCAATAGCTCTCCTTGCTTGTTATTAAAATGTCCCCTGGGCTTTCCCTTCCCTGCATGCTGCTCAGCTCCGAAAGGGCCTGTCCCCAGAGCGATGCAGCCGTTTAAGCAATTTCTGTTAGTTCCTGTGGGGAGGAAGCATGAAAATATCCTTTTCTCAAGGGAAAAAGAGCATGGTCCCCATGGTCAGAAGTGAGGTGGCCAAACTCTGTGGCTTTTGGTCTGGTGCCCCTGTGGCCCCACACCACCCTGTGGGCTCGCTGGCATGGGGAGCATCACTATGGGGTGACCCTGGGCGTGGGTGCAGGGGGTGTGTGGGTGCAAGTACAGCCTGTGGGCCTGGATCACAGCGCCCCCACCCTCCTCTTATCTGGAGATTGATGCTCCCTGTTGACCCTTGTACTGTTCCCTGTGCAGCTCCCATGCACCCAGGTTATCTGTAACCCTTTCTGGGGAGCAGTGCTTTGAGCAGAGCTCAGGTTTTGTGCTGCCTGACCCGTTGCAGAGAGTGTGGGACAGGAGAGGCCAACCAATGAGACAGGAAAGGCTAAGTATAGCCCCCAACCCCTGCTGTCAGCCTGCCCTGTTTTGGCAATGAAGATGTTCTGATGGTCTGGGCAAGGCTGGAGTGTTTGTGCTGATTGCAGTAAAGTGGTGATCCCCGAGTCCCCAGGAAGAGGTCCATGTTGCCAAAGCTGCCTCCAATTTAGGAGAATTGAATTCAGTCCCCTCCTTTGGGGCACGATACCCAGGCTAGCCCTGTTGCCCAACTCTCTTCCAGCCAGCACCCCTCACCCAGCCTGTGCCC
Source organism: Tichodroma muraria (assembly GCA_013390105.1). Lineage (NCBI taxonomy): Eukaryota > Metazoa > Chordata > Aves > Passeriformes > Sittidae > Tichodroma > Tichodroma muraria. The sequence continues at coordinate 108,561 of WAAG01021430.1, forward strand.
CACAGTGCCCAGGAACCCCCAGTACTGGGTTAAATCAGCCCAGTGTAGGATTCTTGTGTCCTGAGTTTCCAGATGGCTTCCAGCTTTTCCTTCCCACTGCCTCAGGTTCACAGGTCTCCAAAGAACCTCCTACAGGTCTTGTGCAAAGAGGAGAACAAGAGACATTCCCCTCCTTGTGCCTGTCTTCTGCTGAACCTCTACTACACCCTGGAGAAGCCACACTGGACAGAGGATGCTCTGCTCAGGGAAGCTCAGACACCAAGTGGGGTCTCCTGGTAACCTCCTGCCTCGTTTCCATCTTTGGGACCCCTCTCCTGAGATTCTTGGTGTCTGCAGCTGAGTGACTGTGAGGCTGCTGAGCAGAGGGGTACAAAGTCAGAGCATGAACCAGGAACGAGCTGAGCCTTTGGGAAATGCCTCCCCAGGCTGTTTGTTCCCTGCCAGGGGCTGGCAGCAGGCCAGGCCTTTGCTTTGGAGAATAATCCGCTGGCTTTAGAGCTTCCCAGCACGCCTTGGGAGTGAAAAACAACTGTGACTGCTCAGGGCCTCGTGGGTGTGTGGACATGGGTGGGTGACAAGGACAGGCTCAGGGCTTCATTCCCTGCCTGTTCCAGCCCAGCTGGGGGGCTGGGAGGAACTGGTGGCACAGCTCTCCCTCCTCCCTGGGTGCTGAGCACCCACCCTGGCCCATCAGCATTCCTGATATGCCACCTTCTTCCCACTTCCACCACCCATTGCTGGGCAAGAACACCTACACCTCCCATGCAGGACTTGGGTCTGGGGACTTCCTGCTCAGTGCCACCCCAGGGGGGACAACCAAAACCCATGTGTGCCCAGGAGATGAGTGTGCTCCTGCCACCAGCTCTGCCTCGGTCCCCAGTGGGGAGCAGCAGAAAAATCTGAATTGCTCTTCTGAGAAATTAATCTTCTTTCCCTGGCTCAGCCTGACCTAGAAGAACCATCCCCACCACCCCCCCCCCCCGGTTGTTTTTTTTTCCCTGTGGGGTGTTTAAAGGGAAAATTACAGAAAATGAAATTGCAAAGAAGCTGTGGGAGACAGAGGCCAGGCCTCCAGCAGGGCAAAGTGGGCAGGCAGGGCTGGAATGGTTTTAGGCAGGATTTGCCAGGCTGCCCTCTCCTGTGAGACTCTCTGATCTGAGGTGGGTGGGCAGAGAAAATGTCATCTGCCCAACCATGGGCAGTAAAACAGAAACAGTAAAAGGTCAAGAGCTGCGATGGGTTCCTCCTGGCAGGGTGCAAAGTCAGGGGGACTTTTGGCTGTAGAGAAATAAAAGCGGAGCTGCTGGAGAGAGAAATGGCAATGGGAACAAAGCAGTTGCAGTGCTCATGCCCTCCTTTGGTGGCTGTGGTCCTGGGGTGGTGACAGGGACTGGGGCAGGGTGGAAGGACAGTACTGACCACCAGGACAGGGACAGGAGGTGAAATATGCCTCTCCCAGAACCTGATCCTGCCCCCCACCAAACCTTCCACTGTCTCACTTCACATCCCTTTTTCTCAGTCCCTTTCATGCCCAGGGATGAAGCCTGGATGGCTCAAATGCCATCTGTGGCTTTACAGGCCCAGGCTGGGTGAGGGAAACAAGGCACCCCAGCACCAGAATGATCCTGACAAAATGCTGAAGCTTATGTCCTGGTGGTTACATCCAAGGAAAGGCTTCCTCAGCCTTTAATGCTCTTCAGCTGCTCTGCAAAGGACTCAGCTCCTGGGCTGAGGGGCCAGGAGCCCTTTCCCTGCTCCCTCTCTGCCTCAGTTTCCCTTTTGTAAAGTTGGGGGAGATAGAAAGGAAAGAACCCCCAGTATCCTCTTGTGCCTGAGGACTTTCTTGTGGCTGTGCTGTGGGGTTGGTTCCTGTTCCACAGGTCTTGGAGGAGAGCAGGAAGGCCAGGCAGTTGTTCCGGTGCTCATCCATGTGTCTGTCTGCATGTCCCTCCATGTCAGAGTGCAGCACCTGTGGCTGTCCCACACCTTCTGCAAAGGGGTCTTGAGTCCAGAACCACCCCCAGCTGGGGTGTCTGCACTGGGAGAGGGGCAATGGTGGGAGCCAAAGGGTTTTGAGGCAGTTTTTGGGCAGCAGCTCCCATTTTGGAGGCTCAGTCCTGTGTCTCGGGGCAGGAGGTGCAGGCAGTGTGAGCAGCAGGGATTATGGCTGCTATAAAAAGCACCAGCATCTCTTGTCTCTGCTCCCTAAGGCGCTTAGGGGAGGAAGGAGGGAATTAAAGAGCAACCTCCTGCACTGAAGAGGTGCAGGTATGGGAGCAGTCAGAATAGCCAGGCACACTCATGAGACCCCTTGCTCCTCAGCATCCCCAAAATTCCTCCCCTGGCAAAGAAGCCCCCCCTGCTCTTCCTGGGTCCCTGCTGTTGGATCACCAGAAACTTGTCCCCTGCTCAGAGGTTGTGGGGAGCAAGGAGAGGGCTGAGTGGGACAGCTGAGCCTGGAGAGGGGGTCCTGGTGGGCGAGAAGAGCACACAAGGGTGCTGTACCATTTGCACACCCCAAACAAAAACGTAGAGCACTCCCCCATCCTCACAGCCTCGCTCATCTGCCTGGTCCTGTCCTGCCACCCTGCTTCAAAGGTCCTCTGAGGGTACCAGAGATGTCCTCCAAAATGCAGTCAGCTGCATGGGTGCATGGCTGCACAGAAAAACACTGAATTCTTGGGGGGACAGGTGTTGTTGCAGCCAAAAGCCATGCTCTGCTTCCAGTGTCTGGAAGAAAAATGGCTCCGTGGTCTTGGGACTCTCTGACAGGCTCACAATCAGCCTCAGAGCCCAGCTCTAGTGTGGGGCCTGGTGATGTGTTTGGGGACAAAGTAAGGGGAAGGCAGGTGCCAGATGATGGCACTGATGCAGTGCTGGGGGGATGGGAAGGAAGGTGGTGTGGGAAACAGCTGTCCTTTGTGGTATTGACCCGTTCGTGGCAGGCTCCAGTGGGGTCAGTTCCAAAAGCAGCCACGGGGTCCTGCAGAGCTGTGGTGCCAGCCCTGGCTCCTGGCGTTGACCAGGTGTGACCCCGCAGCTCAGGGAGGTGGTCGGTGTTTCCCCTCACCATGGACGCTGCTGTAACATCACCCAGTGCTCGGTCGGTCCTGGAGATGGACACAGCACCAGGATCCCTCCTGGCACCCCTGCAAATGAGGGGCTTCAAAGAGGCTGAGGGGAGGGGGCTGAGGGCAGCCCTCGGCAGCCCCTCCCCAGAACGGCGCAGTGTGGCGGGCCCCGGTGCAGGTGGCCACAGGAGGGAGCTGGGCTCCTTCCTTCTGCTCCTGCTCAGAGGACAGTGGCCTCGGGTGGGTGACAGCCACGGCAGCCCTGGGTGCGAGTTGCTGCTTGGTGCAGGAGCATCTCCTGGGGTCAAACCACCTCATGTGGGACCTCAAATGTCTCAGGAAGGGAGCAAGAGCCCGGCTGGAGTGGAGGTGGCTGCCTCCACGCTCAGGAGCCTCCACCTTATTTCCAGCAGCGGATGGGTGGTGGGGCTGCAGCGCAGATGAATCACTGGGCTGTTGCTGCAGCCGTGGGGGGACCAGTTGTGCCCAGTGAATGGCATGGCCCCATGGCAGTCTGTGAGCAGTGCCACTGTGAGACACAGTGTCTCACTGTCCCTCCCGAGCGCTGGCCAGAGGCACCTGGGTGACCCTGATGTCCAGCCTGCTGATGCTGAGAGAGCAGGGCAGAGGCAAACCAGCCCCTCCCTGTACAGCCTCCTGTTCCCCAGGAATCTGGGCCTTCCCAGGTCCCCCAGCCCATAACCAGCTCTGGTGCTCCAACCTTATATTCCCAGGGGCTGACAGTTACTGGTGGGACCATGCCCCAGCAGCCCCCTCGTGCTGCCGGGGCATCGCTGTCCAGCTCCCCTCCACAGCCCCAGCAGCACAGGGGAAGCCTGGCAGGTGCCAGAGCAGCCACGCTACAAACCCAGGATTACAAAAACAGGAGAAAAATGGTGGTGGCAGAACACTGTCCGATCGGAAATGGTTAATTACGGCGGGAGGTCTGAGGTATGGTCCTCCGCCTTTGCTTGCTGAAAAGCCGACAAAGCCCCAGCTGGGACTGCTGGTAATGGCTCTCATTAAAGCCGTTGGAGCAGGAGTCTGAAACCACATCCATTTTCCTTAAACACTTTCAGAAGAGGAAAATGCTGTTCTGGCCCCTGCTATTTGTCGTGTGCTGGGTACTGCAGGCTGGGAAAAGGCAGGACTTGTCTCCCTGAATGCAGAGGCAGAAGTCTGGACCACGGCCTTTTCCCAGGACTGGCTCTGTGGCACATCAGTATAACCTTTTTTTTAAGTTCAGGGAAGATGTGGAGAGTAAGGGGATCTTCATAAGGGAGAGGCACAAGGAATGAGCTTGGTCCTAGTGCCTCCACTCTGCTATACAGAGAAATTATGGATTCTGGTTTAAAACCTTTAGTGGGGTAAGAGCTGATCTTGAAAGAGCAATGAAGCCATCAGGATGCTCCTTTTCCCACATGGTTTGGGAGCTTGGCCGACACGTTTGCTGTTGCTGGCTTCCCCTGAGCCCCTTAAACAGTGAGGAGCAGGGCTCTGCCTGGAGTTACAAATGGGAAAGAATGTCTTTGGGCAGAGAGAAGGGCAGTTTTGGTTGGTGGTGCTCTGGCTGGGAAGAGGAAGGCATCCAGGGAGAAGAGGGAGATCTCCCTACTCCATCAATACACATGGGGCTGACCCCAGTACAGAACCAGCACCCCTTTGGGTGGCAGGAAGTCTGGGGGTGATGTAGGAGGTGGTCATGCTGGGATGAGTCTGGGAAGGATGCAGACAGGTAAGGGCTATTTTCCTCCATGAAGAGTTTGGATTTCACGCAGATGGATCCCTGTCCTCCTCTCCAGCAACATTCCTCAGAGAAAGGGGTTGTACCCAGTCCCAACAGGGCTGCTCCCTGTCAGGGGCTGCTGGGCTCAAGCAGAGATGTGGTGGAGGGAATGTGATGGCCCTGGCTCAGCTACAGGCATAGAGGAATAAGGCTCCCTGGGAAGTTTGGGCTGTCACCCTGGTGTCCCAGAGCCACAGGACACACCTGCTGAAAAGAGCTGTGAGCTGGAGCTGCAAAACTAAAGGCAGGAGTGATGGCCCAGGCAGATCACCAACGTACTGGGGGATTTGGCCCCTACTGACCTTTCTGTGCCTTTCTGCAGCTCCCAGCTCCCTGCTGTGTCTTGGGCCTGTCCCCAGAAATGCAGACACCCACATTTCTCTGCAGCCCCCTTGTCTCCTTTGCCCTTTTGCCCACCCCATTCTCACGCCATGGGACAGCCGCACGCCAAAGGACCGCCCGGCCTCTCTCCAGCTCATTTCTCTTGCAAGCTTTGTTTGGTGGGTGTATTTTGCATTTGCTTTTTCTTTTTTGCTATTCACAGGGAACAAAGAGGGGGTCACAAACCCAAGGACAGACGTCAGGACAGGGCTGACAAGCCTGGGAGAAGGGGTGATGCCATCCACCCCGGCAAGGTCCTTAGAGGCTGGAAAAACCAGGGGGAGAAGGGCTTTACTCCATGATGCCGGCTCTGCCCATCCCTTCCTCTCCCTGCCTGGTCCTGCAAGGTAGCTGCTGCACTGTTTCACTGCTCCATCCTTCCACTCCATCCCTCTGCTCCATCCCTCCTCTGCATCCTGCTGCTCCATCCCGCCTGGCCCGACGTGGTGCCGGTCACGTCTGCTGTGGCAAGTGGCAAGTCTCACTGATGGCAATGACCACGTCCTGGGGCTGGCGGTCCCGGTGCCGCGGCGCCTCGGGCATCTCACTCATCTCGTTGACGCTGTTGCTGATGAAGTTGATGTCGCTCTTGTTGCTGTTGTCATCTGGGTTGGGGCCAAAGATCCAGTCTGGAGGAGGGAAAAGCGCAAAATAAGCCTCTGGTTACCTCTGGATGTTCCCAGAGTTCAAGGTGTCTCGAAAATTGCTGCCTCCCGCTACACCCTACCTCTAGCTCTGTGTGCTTACCCCTCCAGGAGTGTCCCTTGCCCACCCCTGCCCCGTCAGCTCCCTCCACTCCCCTGGTGCTGGGATCTCTGCTCTTCCCAGCTCTGGGCTGGTTTTCAGGCTGCTGGTTTCTGGAAGCCCTCCTGGTTTAGGCAGATGAAATCACCCTGTTAATCCCAAAAATGAGTGTGAAGTGCCTCCAAAGTGAAGTGTGCATCTGGGGTCTCTAGGAATGTATTTCCTAAAGTGGGTTTTTGCTGTCAGACAGAGTAAACAATTAAATAACTGTGACATCCAAGTGGGGCTGGAGACATGGCTGGGATATGGCTTTCCTTCCTTGAGAGTATATTACAGCCATGCCAGGGCCTCAAACCCTCCATGGCAGCTTCAGGGCTGTGCTTCTTGCTGGTCACCAGAGCACCTGGTGCTGGTGCTCTGAGCTGTCTCTGAGCTGATCCAGCCACTGCCACAGCCCTGGGGGTGACTGATCCCCCTCCAAAATACAGTGTCACTGCTTGACACTGCGTGATGACAGCGTGACTGAAACATCCCCTGCAGCACAAGGGATTGCAGCTGAGTGAAAGCAGGTGGTGCTGCTTCCAAAACAGCTGTCTTTTAAAAAATTTGGCTGTTTGGGCAGCGAGAGGCCATGCCCTGCTGAGATGGGAAGGCACCAGCAATGAGGATACCAAAGCTGGGGAAGCCCAGGCGAGGGGAGAGTAGCCCCAAGACCTTGTGGCTGTGGGCAGTGGAGCACCAGCACCCCTCTGCTTTAGCTCTGCTACCAAAATGAAGCAGAGGAGGCTTTCAGGATGCAGACAAAAGGACCAGCCTGGTTTTGTTGTTCCTGAGGAACTCTGCTTATTTGCCACTGGATCTCACAGAATACAATTTCTCTCCTTCGCAGTGTGGGGTGTTTTCTATCCCCACAGGACATTCCAATTATGGCTCTTCAGTAGAGGACACAGACTTCCTGATGGAGCAGGGACACAGAAATGCAATCCCAGTGGGATGATGTCTTTCTCATGGGCTGTGGAAAAAAGTTTTGAAGCAAAACTGGGACTGAATGGCAGCAAATGCCAGGGTGGGATGCCAGGTATGAAGTGAATGGAAAATCTCATTTCTTGGCTCACCAGTGGTGTCCAGACATTTCTTCAGGTGTGATCAGAGAGACAGGAATGACCTGTGGGCCTCCCTGTGCTCAGTGTGTGCAGTGTAGGTCAAATTTTGGGCTTTTTTTGGGAGCCCCAAAGCTTCTCGTTTTTCTTTTTCTTTTAAGAAAAGACAAAAGTTTTGTTGTTTTTGCAGTGCAATATTTGATTTTTTTCTCCAGCCTGAAGCCATTTGGCCATATCTTCCCCAGGAGAGCAGAGCATGACTTTCAAGATGATGCTCATGCTCTGGAGCCAGGGTAGGTGATCACCCTGCCAGGGGAACTGGACAGGGAGTGGAGGGGGTTGTGCCTCACTGGCATGGGCTGGGTGAAGGATGGGGCTGTCTCTAAGGAGGGTAGAGCTCCCACCACACTGGGCACAGGCAACATGTCCAGAGAGTGACTGTTTTTCCTTGGTTTGCCTATTTTCTTCCCCTTCATCACTGCACTAGCAGGTTTTGCTGGTTGTCCAAAGGGAAAGGCAGAAGAACCAGCACAGTTCCCTCAGCCACCGTAGTGCTGTCAGGATTGATTGGCAAACCCAGCAAAGGAGTGGTCCAAAGGTTTTTGGGGAGCCCTGCATCTGCCCCGAGTCCCAACCAGGATGCATAGCTTTCACTTGCATGGCCCACAGCCCCCACCAGAGACTGGGCTCCCCATCACATCCCTTCCCCAAGGAAGATCAGCCAAGCCCAAAAGGCTCATTTAGGGATTTTTCTTTTATAGCTTTGATTTTGCTTGGCTTTACTGGGTTTAGACTAAAGGCCAAACACTCCAGCACCTTCTTCCTGGTCTGGCCCTGTCTGGTCCATCCCAGACAAGAGCCCCTTGCCCCCAAGACCTTGCAGGCTCCTCCAGCCCCCTCACGGCTGCTTGCCATGAGGAGAATCTGAAGGCAGTAACAAGATTGCCTCCTACAAATACTATTAAAGTTCTCAGCTTGCTCTCCTTGACGTCATCCCTAAAACTCCAGTGGGAGCAGCAGGGAAAAAGGGGAATAACCTGTAGAAAAAGACATGATGGGTCCTGAAATATCCCGTGAGCCATTGGATAAGGATTGCTGCGTGCAGCAGGAAGCAAAGAGTGCTGCATGCATGTGAGCAGGAGTAAGTGGCATTTGGTGGCCAGATGATGAACCCATGCTGACATTTGCAGGCAGAAGAAGAAGCAAGGGCTGGATGGGACACTGTGGTAAAGGCAGAAATGCAGGGGATGGGTGTTTTGGGAGAGCACCAAGGGCACAGCAAAAGCCACCTGCATGGGAAAAGTGTCACAGTGCATCGTCACCAAAGGGGATGTGGCTGGCCGGGGTGCCTGGGGGAGGTGGCTTGTGTGAGGCGGGCATAGTCTAACTCCTGGTAAGAGCAGCCTGGATTGTACACGCTAATCCCAGCCACTGCTTCCCTGGGAATTATTTCTGGAGCCTGCTGGATCTAATTACCCAGTAATCTGCAGGAAGATGTAATTAGGCTGTCATTAGAGGGTATTTACTGCGATGCCTTTATGATTTGACTGTGTAAGTAAGGAGTGAAGTAATTACACAATTACATGTTATTTGTGGCCATTTATGGCCTGTAACTTCAGCGTGTTGCCATGTGTGGAAGAGGGGAGAGAGGCCCTGTGGAGCTGGCAGAGGATCTCCAGCCAGCAGGACCCTGGAGAAACAACCATAAAAATGTCAGCGCCCTCATGTCCCCTGCCAGCCACCGCTAGCTCCATCCCAGCCATGCTTGATCCTCCCCAGTTTCTCCCTCTGGCTCTTCTCAGTTTGTGGGTGAGAAACCAAGGTCTCCTGGGGTCACTCCTGGCGTGTCTGGGGAGGGATGAAGGAGAGGAGAGAGGAGACCTGCACATCTTTGGCGTCAATGGGATTAAACCTCGCTCTGATGCGGAAGGAACTATGCAGGGGATGGGAGGCACAACCTCACGTCATGCGCAAGCACAGGCTGGAAACCTCGGATAATGAACCCTGCAGGGGGGAGTAATCGGGTGATTACTGGTGTGGCCAGGGGCTGGGAGCCAAGGGGTGGTGGTGATGGGCTCAAGGGAGCTGCAGCCCTCAGCACCATGTCAGGTGTGTCTCTCTCCATCCCTTACAGCTGGCAGGGGTGAATGCATGAGCCACAAAAAATAGACACAGTGAGGAAAACAAAATCCTCTTTTGGATCTATGTCCACGTATGGGTTCACACAATCTCCAGCCAGAAGGTGAGTAAAGTTAGGCTGAACCTAATGACACCTAATGGACCTGGGAGAGACGAGGGCAGAGCTGGGATGAGCAGGGATCACACAGTGTGCTCCTGGGGCATTGGCATGTCCACACCCAGGACAGTCACACTTTGGAGATAAGAAAAAGCATTGCCTGCCCCTACCCAGCCACTGGAAGGAGCTTGTAACGCATGCTGCAAAATGCAGGGCATGCACACGGGTGCATATGTGAATGTCTTGGATAAAAGAGAGGGACAAAGTGACTTTCTCAGCCAGGCTGGGAGCAGCATCTAACCCAGAGACACCTCTTCCCACTCATCAGGCGCTCCGAGGCTCAGCATGTCTGCTGGGGTCTGCAGGGCCAATAGAGAGGTGGGAAGTGCTGAGGTGGGGTGAGATCGATATGGAGCGATTGATTTTGGATCGATTGATCCAAAGCAGCTGGAGAGAGGAGATAGAGCAGACTGGGAAAATCAGGGGCTGTGGAATACCAACTCTGTTATTATTACTATCCCCAAGTAGCAGAGCGATGTGGCACAAAATGCCCCTGCGCCTCCCTGGCTCCGTCCAAGTCTTCGACAGCACCCCTGGAACCAGGACCCCTGGGATATGCTGTATTTTTGGGGACAGAAGAACACTGGGATTGCCCAGATGTCACAGTGTGCCCCTCTTGTACCATCAGCATGAGGGCTGGTCCTTGCTCAGAAACCCCTGACAGTGCAGGCAGCAGGGAGCAGCCTCCTGTTGTCTGGCTGCAGAGGGGCACAGGGTTGCCCAGTGCCCAGTGTCACCCCAAGGGGGTGGCCCGGTCCCCTGCATTCATTAGTGGCGAGGTGGCACTGTGAGGCACTTCTGCTGCTGAAAAAGAGACATCCCAAGCAGAAGAGCAGAAGGGGGTGGGAGAAAGGGCTGAAATTTAAATTCAGTCTGGTGAGTGAGACATTCACAGTCCCTGTAGAGATGGAAACAGGAAAGGAAGGGGCAATATGTTCGATGAACAATCAAACTCGTGCTCTAGTTTTGCTTTAAATGGAGCTGGGTGTGAAAGCAGCTGCTAAAAAAGCTCTTTTCCCATCAGCAGGAGCAAAAGCACTTCTTTCTTTGAAACAAGTCCTGACCCAGCAATCACATTGTGCTCTGCAGCAAGGCAGGGCCAGCTCTGGCCAGAGCATTCCTGATGGACATGAGTTCAAGGGTATCCCTCATGTCTTTGACATGGTGCAGCAGTCACAGCTGGAAGTTGTATCTGTCTCATTTGCAGGACAGACACTACTCATTCGTTAGCAAAATCAGCAGATAACTCCCAGGTTTGTTCTGATGGAAAATCTATGTCTGCCCCTGGCAACAGTAATTTGTTAGAGACCCCGCTTTCCCCCTCAGATTCACTCCTTTCTAAATGAATTTGATCTTGGGATTTGTTCTTCCTTCCTGTTTTGCAGAAATTTCTCAGCTTTGCTGAGCTGGCTGAGTCAAAATTGTCCTGCACCCCAAACAGCACGAGCACTCTGCTTTGCTGATGTACAGGTAAGGACGCTGTTCCTTTGCAGAGCTGTCACCAGCATGAAGCATCTGGTGGGAAAAGGGGTGACACAGAAAAGGCATTCAATCAATTATGATAGTCTCCTGAAAACAGCTTCTCTGCACCAGAGCAACCCTGGACCGAGCCTGCATTTGATCCCAGTCCCATCCATCAGGCAGCATTGCAGCTCCAGAGAATGGGTCTCTGAGAGGTGGTGACTCAGGTGTGGTAGGTGGAAGGCAGGCATGCTCCTGGGGGTGGATATTTTCTATCTGTATCTTCCAGAGGCAGAGTGAAGGTGACCAGAGAGTGAGGAGCCCTGCTTGGTCTCAGCTCAAGGAAGACCAGAGCTTGCAGGGCAGTAGAAAGACAAAATCCTTGCCCCAAGGACCTGACACAGCCCATCCCTGGACAACACGACGGCAGGAATGGGAAGGCTGCTGTGGGATCCAGGCACATCTCTGAGGCCTTGGTCGATGCCCAGCAGTGTGTGCTGGAAGCCATCCCTTTGCTCCAGCTCTGTGCTCCAAAGGTTTGGCTGCACATGCAGCTGTCCTGGAGTGGGCCCTTTTTGCAGGGTCAGACCATTGTGGCTCCTTGTCCGGCCAACAGCCCCAGCCTGTGAGTGGGAGTGGTGAATTACCCTACAGCAGCCACCGCTTCCCTAAAGAGCACCTAAGAACTCCTGATGCACCCCCATGCACCAGAAGGGAAACCGCCAGAGGATCACTCTCAGAGGTGGGTTAGCACTGAGATGGGAAAGCAGAAGGGAGCCTGACGTGGTTTCTTCCCACAACTTTGGCAGGCAAAGGAATTATCCTCAAAACAGAGCTTGAAAAGAAGATATGTAAGTCCTCTCTGATGGGCCTAAGGTGCTGTCTGCAATCCCTGCTGTGGGCTGCATTATCCTCAGAGCCCTGTGGTTCTGTGTGGAGCAATTAAAAGTGGATCCTGTGTCCCTGCAGGATCACCCAGCAGCTATTTTCAGCAATGCTACATTCACGCACGGTTTCTTTGTTCAAGGAGACTGTTTCCTAAAGAAGCCTGAAATGTGGTGGTTGGAGATAAGGCTGAAAAATAAAAATATGGCTGGTGGGTCAAAAGGGCAAAGAAAAGAAAGACCCTGCTCCAAGGATGGCACAGGGTTTAGAGCAGTCCCAAAGCCATCGATCATCACAGTCCTGCCAGTGTCAGTGAACCTGGCCTGCCTTGCCCCAGCTGGACAACTGCCTTGGGCCCATTCCCAAGGGAAAAGTTTCCTCCAAGGTCTCCTCTGGAGATCAGCAGCCCAGAGGAGACCTTGGCTGAATCGGGTGACACCAGCCAAGGCCTCCCTGCAAGGCACTGCTCCCACACAGACCATCAGTCCCTTCCCTTCTGTGTGGCTCCCGTGCAGGAGCGAGATTGCTCTCCGCTTTCCCAGCGACCACACGCGTGCAGTCTCCATGGCAACAGCTTTGTTTCCAGTAAAACTTTTTATTTTTTCCCCCTTTTCCTCCTTTTCTTTTTTTTCTTTTTCTTTCTTTCTTTTTTTTTTTTTTTTTTTTAAATGTTGAAGTAAGAGCGGCATTCAGCGAGCTGCTGGGGACGGAGGAGGGAGGGCGGGCTGATTCCCAAGGATTGCAGTAATTAGGCGCCTCGTACGTTGGTGACAGGCTTGTCATTTGCCAAGCCAGCTCTTCGCCGCAGCGCCGGCTCTGGCAGCTCTCCAGCGCTTCCGAGTTAAGCAGCTTTCCAAATGCTTCGACCCAATTTGCCTTAACCGGTGGTGGGGGGGTCTGAGCTGTGCTCATGCAGGAGCCTCCCTCCTACCCTCCTCGGGGAGCTCACGTCCAACCCCAAGCAGAGACATCTGGTGAGTTTTTGGGAAAGCCAAACGTGAGACTTGGTCAGCTCAGAGCAAGCAGGAGGGACTGGAGAGAAATTAAGGTGTTTGGGGCTCTCTTTAGCTGGATCTCTCCAGGAAGAGCTGAACAGGGGCTCTTTCAGTGCCCTCTTATCCATATCCAGGTTCTCTGCCTTCCTACTCTCCAACAATGCATCTTTTCTCCTTCTCCAATGCAGCCTCCCATTTTCCACTCCTCCCCAGCCCGCTGGGCAACCCAGCAGTGTTCATGTCCCTCTGGGGATGCCTGGGCAAGCTCTAATTGATTTTTGAAGAAGCATCTGCAAGAGAGGTGTCAGTGTCTCAAATATCCATTTAGATTTCGCAGGGAAAAACCCTTGGCAACATCCGGAGAACCCTTTCACCATCCGAAACTGAACCCAGCACCTGCTTCTCATTGCTCCTGTGAGTGCAGGGGGCTGGGTGATGCTTTGACTCCTCAAGCTGTGTCGGACAAGCTGTTATTGAGGAGTCATAATCATCCCTGATGCCTCCGAGTGACTGTTTAAAGCAGCGATTAACTATTCCCACTTTAATCTCCCTGAAACAGGCTCCAGCCCTTTGGCATCTTATTTCCATCTCTCCCTGTATATTTCTGAACATGATTAGTGCAGAAATTCTGATAGCAGAGGCTGGAGCTGCTGTCGAGTATATAAATCCAGACATTGTGTTAAAGCAGCTAATAGAGCAGCTTCTTATTTACTATCCCTTGGTCTCTCTGTCCTGTCCCTAAAGTAATTTTATGCAAACTCATTCAAATGAAACCTTCTCTTTAAGGCTGCTCCTTGGCAGTGTTAACAAACATAGTCTCGTCTGCTCCTCTCCAAGGACTGGCTCATTTTAAGTGTATAAACTGTGGGAAGATGGGCCTGGAGTGCTAACTAAGATGAGCTGGAGGCAGCCTTTGGCACTGAGCGGTGCTGCTGGAGTTTGGAAAATGCCTTCTCCTCTCTTCCTGGAGGGGGAAGAAGCTCACATCTGGATTTCTGACCCTAACTTGGAGAGATATTACTTCCACCGGGGGCAGGGAGGATGCTTTGCCCTCAGGAAGGGGTGTTAAACTGGGAAAAGGCTTCTTCCAAAGTGGCAGGAAGCAGGCAGACCTCAGTGCTGTCCCTGTGCTTGTCGAGCTTGTGACTGCTGGGATGGCGGTGGTGCTCTGAAAGGCTGTAGAAGTCCCTTTGCAAAGGCCTTTGCAAGAGAAGGGGCACCCTGCTCTCCTTGTCCCACACAGAGGCTAAAGTTAAAGGTCACCACGGAGCACTGGTGCCCAGCTGGAAGCAGCACATCTGGGACCCAGGTGCCCCCGTGACTGCAGCTGCAGGCCCCCTCTGTGCCTGGAGGGGCATGGCATTTCTGTGGATTTTGCTTGGCAGTACCCAGCCCAGGGGTGGTTTTGAGCACCCACATCTGTGCTCGCCTGCATCAGGGACCGCAGCAATGGGGGCAGGGGTGTCTGCTCTGCGGGGACACTGGGAGTGGGCTGACCCCTGCCTTGGGGGAGTCTCTAACCCGGCCTGACCTGGTCCTTTGAGCATCTGAGGGTATATTTTTAGGAGCTGCCCCCGCTGCCTACCTTTGTGGGGAAGGCAGCACTAAATCAGACGAGCGGCAGAGACAGGTGATGTTACAGCCCCAGCAAGCTGCTGATTAAATGTTAAATTTAACTCTTTAAAACAATATATCCATTCCCTTCCATGTGGAGTGAAGAAAACTCTCCAGCAGCAGCTCCCTGACGTTTTCCAGGCTCAGCCTCATGTGAGATCTCAAGAACTGCTCCCTGCCAGGAGGTGTGACCTTTCTTGTCCCAAATAACTCCTCTCTAAATCCCTGTGTCCTGGATCTGCTGGCCCTTGCCCGGTCATGACCCTCTGCCCAAAGGATTTGGCTTGCCCTCCCCTCAGCAAAGCAGGGATGTGTCCCACCCACAGGCACTGGTTGGAGTTTTGGCTGGTGTGTGTCTCCTGTGTCCCAGGAGCAGGGAGAGAAAGCAGAATCATGAATGAACACGTGGATTTTGTTCCAGATGAGTGTGATCTCCCTCCCCTTGCAGAGATGGAGCCTGCAGGGCTTCAACCCTGGCTGGGGGTCAGGCTCAGAGCAAGGCTGTGTGTGTGATTTCAGCCTCGCTTCCCTGTGCAGGGCATTGTTCCCAGAGCTTTTGGAGTGTGTGCACATCTGCAGGAGCCAGGAGCTTAAATCCCTCTGGGGATCCCTTCTGGCTTCCCATCCAAGCTGGAAAACTGTCACCAGCATGCTGAAGCAAGGCCCTGACTCCCAAAAGGTCACGATGGCTGTCAGGGTGTAGGGGCTGAAAGTACCAGGGATCCAGATGGGAATTGGGCACATTTGCACTCCCCAGCACGACCAGCCTTACAAATTATGGGGCAAAGAGCAAGAGTATCACTGAGGGCTTGTCGTAAGCAGGCAAGCACCTCCGCCTGCACTCTGCCTGACCACAGCAGCCAGCAGTGCTTGTGCTCTCGGCCCCGATGGCAAGGGACAGCATTCATCAGCAGCAGGATGAAACCAAAGAGGAGGAAGCCAAATCTCAAAAAAATGCACCCTCTTTGGGCTGTCATTGCATGGATTTGTTGCAGGGGCTGTGATGGTTGTTCTAAGGCAAAAAGGGAACCAGACTGCTGAGCCGTGTTTCCTAGGAGTTTGAGGACTCACTGGTGTCTAATAGGGGGTTAAGCTCATATGGCAGATTTTCTTTCACTATGCACCAGTGGGTTGTTATCCTGTGCTCAGGTGTCTGTTGCCATGAAACTTTTCACGTTGGAGACCTCTAATCCAAGCTCAGTTGAAACTGGCCAAGGGATTTTACAGTCATCTGGCAACACAGACTCACGCACACACATTTATACACACGGGCAAAATATCTGCTCCTTTAGGAAGGGGGCTAAACCCAAGGATTTTCTCTGGGAAGATGGTCATCACAGAACTCAGCTTGGAGAACCCAGCACATTAAATAAACTAACACTCTTGCAAATGTGAAAGGGTCAAGGCTTGGTCTAAACCCCACCCAAATCAAAGGAGAGATGCAAGGCAGAACATCCAGGCTCAGCACCAGGCTCTTTTTGGCCACAAGCACACAATGCATGAAGCCCGCACTCACCTACGAAGTCGTAAACGAGGTCCTTGATGAGATGCCCGACGATGGCGTATGCCACTGCCACCACCACCAGGGCTGCCATGAGGAGGTAGAGGACAGCCTTGGGCAGAGGAATGGCGTCTCGAGGAGGGGGTTTGTACTCCTTGTAGAGCTGGTCATTGTCCGAGTATGAGTACTGGAACAAGTGGTCCAGGCCAGCTGTGAAGTTGCTGGAGTTCATGGACTGGCTATTGGACAGGTAGTTGTCCTGTTCAGGGTCCTGGAGGACACTTACCACCGAGCTGGTGGTGGCTTCCACTTGCTGTACCAAGTTCAGAGTCTTGTTAACGCTGGGAAGGATTTGGGAAAGGAAAGTGCTCCAATCTTTGATGGCACTGATGTTGCAAATAATCATAATTGCAATGAGGAAAGAGGTCTCTAAGCTCAAGAGACTTAAAAGGGAGAGAAAGAGGTGAGAATTGCTGTGCTTACACCAAACCATATACTGCAAAGCAGGCAGAGAAGGTCTGGATGGGGTACGTTTCTCATTTGCAAATTCTTACGTGATCCGGTAGGGATGCATCTGTAGTACCTCGGTCTCACTCCTGGAAATGCCCGCAGAAAACCCCTATGGGCATAAAGTTCCTTAGGAAAAAGTAGATTTTGGAATGATTTTGACCGATATCATTTTTGTTCCTCAGCCGCCTCTCCCTTATGCTATTCACTGATGACAACCGGAGAGACAGGATCCTATAGATATTTTCAGTCATCTGGAAAAGAAATATAAATTGCCCTTCTCCAGCTTTTTTTTTTTTTNCGACGGTCCCTGGAGAGACCGAATTCCCCTCTTGGCTCTGCCCCAGGCTCGGTCAGGCGCAAGGTGTGCGGTGCCGGGCTGACTCTCCCGTTAGCGCTGCTCGGAGCGTCGGCAGAGGAGAAATATGTTCAGACCCCCCAAAGTTCAGCTGCTCCGGTGTGTGACGGGGCCAACTGCGCGCAGCTCCTGGCCATTCCAGCTCGGCTTTCAGCAACTTCTTCCACCGGCATCTCCCGATCGATTCCTTTGGAAACAGAACCAAGTCAGAGACAGCGAGCACGCCGGCAGAGAGCCCAGCACCCGGTCCCCAGCCCAGTCCAGAAGTGGCCGGTCTCGGGTTTTACCTGAAAGACTTTTCCAAGCGAACAGATCCTCTCGCCTGATGCTCCAGCTTGTTTTATTTAGGGCCGGGCTCCCTGCGGAGCTCCCCGCACGCAGCCGCCGATCCGGTGCCGCTGCCCGATGCCGCTGAGTGTGTGTGTGGACACTCCTCCCCGTTCTCTTCCCTCCTGTCCCTTCGCCCTGCCGGCTCTTCCCGGCCTCCCCGGCTCCAGCAGCGAGGGGGATTAGCTGCCGGGAGGTTGGCTCCAAAACTCCTGAGCGTGCTGGGAAGCAGGCGATGCGTGGCGGGAGCGTAGGCTCAGCCTCCGCCGCTGCTCCCCGGAGAGTTAATCCTTTCGATGACAAAAGATGAGCTTTGGTCCGTCTGCTGGATATTCCCGGGGAGGTGCAGGGGAAGGCGGGGAGCAGCCGGAGCGCTCGCGTGGGTACCCCAGGTCCAGCCGCCCGCGGGCGCTGAGCTCAGCCTTTGTCTGGGAGCGGGGCCGCCGGCAGGGAGGAATCACATCGCGGGCGCTGCTGGGAGCGGGGAGGACATCATCGATCCCACCGCCAGCATCCCGCAGGAGCGATGCTCCCCACAGCCCCGCTCCCTCCCCGGCAGCCTCCGCCCAGCAAAGTTTTGGCGTTGGAGGGATGACTGGTTTGCAGAAAGCACGGAGGCTTTGAGGCTGAGCTCCCTCACCATCTCCCCTCCCTGCTAAGCTGTCTGTGCCAGCTGGTAAGAGCCAGCCTGTTCTTGGTCACCTTGATAATGGTCTTAGAGTGGTTCATGTTCCCTGGAAATACATCTCATCTGCTATGGTGGTGGGATCTCTGGGATCACTGAGTTGCTGGCTCGATTTGAAGGCAGTGGGACATATTTAAAGAGAAGGAAGAGGAAATCTTAGGGGGATGGGATGGGGAAATTTTCTTTCTATATTTGGAGGTGAAAATAAATCACAGCACTTTTTTTGTTTGTTTGGTTTGTTTTTTTTTATGTTGCTTCCCCACGTAAGAAACAGCTGTCACAGGGGCAAGGAAATCACCACTTTAGGCCTGAAAGCAGCCAAATGGAGCTTCTGAGAAATAATAGCAGAAGATTAACTTTGTGTGCGTGTGTGTGTGTGTGTTACCAGCCAGCAGCAATCCTGCCAGCTGCCTGGAATAAAATGGCAACAAGGTTTGGGCTGGTGATGGACAGATTGTACCAGCCCAAGAGCAAAGAAAATATGGAGGAAAAAGCTTTTCTGCCCTCCTTAGAATGAGCATGGACCATGTCACAGTCACTTCGGGTCCCCAGGACCATTGAACAGCATCCTAAAATTTCTTCTCACAAGTGACGGAGCCATGACTGGTTACAGAAGGATATCTGGGCAGCTGCATGGATACACATCCTGCAGTGGGATAGGTCCTGATGTCCCTCTGCACCAGCATCTTGATGGCCGGAGCTGGAGCTGCTACTCTGCCTCCAGAGCATGAAGCTGGCAGAGATGCTTTGAGGGCCAGGGCAGGAGTCAGGACCTAAGGGCAAATGGTTCCTCTGTCAGATTCTCAGTCCTCTCACACCAGATTTTATCCCTCCAAGATGGAAAATATGGCAAGATTATTTTTTTATAAGAACTTTTCAATGTGAAGTGAGTTTTGGGCTCTGTGCAGGGGTGGCACAGCCCAGCCTGGCTTTGCTCTGCTCAGAGGCACATCCTTTGCCCGGGGTTCTTAGGAGGAAAGAACAACCCCCAGGACACGGCCATTGGTTGTTGGGAACTGAAGCTGCTCCGAAGCTGTACTTTCACCACAGCTGTTTGGAGTTAGCAGTTGCCATGGCACCAATGCATCAACCAGAGGGAACAGGGGAGCATCTCGTCCAGGCTGACCTATCCCTGTGGCTGGCTTTGGCTGCGACTGTCCCAGGCAGGCTCCCACCATGTTGTACCTCTTTATTTCCAGGAGGGGATGAAGCTGAGTGATTTGAGGCAAAGGGTTTGCAAAGGTGTGTGTACCTGGGGAGATTAATCAGAGCTGAGGGCAACAGGGGCAGCTCTCTGTGTGCCTGGGGACAGCTGGTGACAACAGCCCAGACCTCGCTCCAGCGGGACACAAGGCAAACCCCCTCAGTTTCCTAGATCGCCACTGAGTACTTGTGGGAAGAGGCTTGGAAAAGCACTTGGGGAAGCTCTGAGTTCTGTTCCACACACTGACTCCATTAAAGGGGTTTAGGGCAATACCAAAAAAATAGTCCCCCACCGTTTGTATTTCCCTGCAGCAGAAATAAAGTCGGCTCCTTTCATTTTCATTAACACCCTTATCAATTCAAAGTGACTAAATAGATGCTTAACTGTTCATTATACACTCTCTGCATCTCCGGTCTTTATTTCCACAATTATGGTTTCCAACCCATTACAGAGGGAGAGAGCATGGAGAAATATACAAGTGTGGATTTTAATAACCTTATATTTCAATCTCTCTGTTATTAAAAAAAATGTTTGCATTTACTGTGATGGGGGAAGATTAAAAGGATTGCCATGGATTCCACTTAGGGAACATTGCTAATGATTTCAATAAATCACTTTAAATAAAAATCACAATCTCCACAATTCCACCCAAAAGCCATTTGGCAGAGGGGTTGATTATGGGAACAAAATGAATTTCGGAATTAGCTGCTTGTCCTAATGCAATTGGACAAATTAAATTTAGGGATACACACATATCCAATGACACATATATCTCATGCAGAAAAGCGGTGTTTTGGCCCCTGGGAAAAAGAACAAATAATGTTTTAGTGGGTCAAGACAGATCTTGTCCCTCGTGATGGATGTCAAGTGTTTGTTACAGCTATTTCCTTAGTATTTTTATTTTATGGCTTACCTTCTGAGAAGCTACAGTCAAAGCACTGGTGTTTTATTTCCACCAAGGCAGGATCCAGCTGACTACTGGGACATGATTTTGATAATGGTTGTATCCATGCAGAGCTGGAGAACCACTCTGCAATGCCCAGAGCAGACAGTCTGGATTTCTGTCTGTGACTGGGACCAGATCCCAGGATCTCTACAGAAGGTGAAGCCCAGGTTCTACACCAGATCTGGAGATCTGATGCTGCTCCCAGCTCCACTGCTGGCTTCATGTCCTCTGCTGTGACATGTGAGGGACGAGGAGGCCACAGGCTGTGGATGTGGCAACACCTGTCAGGTGCAAACAGAGCTGTAGGAGTGGAGAGCAGAGCTGGAGTTTATTGCTGTGCACTGTGCCGGCGCTTGGAAAGGCTTTGTGTCCCTCCTTGGCTCAGAGCTGTGCAGAAGTTGGTCAAAAATGCAGTCAGGAGGCGCAGCTCCAGCAGCAATACCTCCATCTGTACTTTTGAGTGAGACATTTGTCTGCCCAAGGGTCATTTTTACAGCCTGAAGGGGTTTTTTTGTGTCTCTTTTCTGTGCTGGCTACTGATTCCAAGCTCCAATCCCCACCAGAGAAACCACTGCACCTGGTCAGAAGAACAGGCACAATGATCTACACCCTCATGTGGCACAAGGTAAAACAGTCATCACAGGAGTCCTTCAAACCACTCAAATTTTAGATATGCAGGATGACATTGCTGTCCAGATGCTGGCTCGGGGGGGCTGCACAGCTCCTGTTCCAGTCCCTGCAGCCTTCCCCTGGACAAGGAATGCTGACCTTCATTCATCCCTGCATGGGCCAGATGCTCTTCCCTGCCTCCTTGCCTGGCTGTGCTCGGCTGCTGCACTATACCCCACAGCAGCAACTTCATTTCTAAGCAAATTCCAGACCTGTACCAAAGTTTTGACAGCAACCTTCCAGCATGACAAGAAGTTGTGAAATTTAGGCTTATCCTGTATTCCCATTCCTGGCATTCATCTTGCCCAGTGATTTCTGCTTGAACAAAACAAACAAACAAGGAACAGCAGCAATTTTTAGCAGATGAATCAGTGAGCTATCTTTATCCATCTATATATAAAAACACCTTTTTAAAAACTCAATTTTTTTTGATGCTGTATTATTCATGTACCCAAAGCTGAAGAAGTCCAGATTATAATAATAATAATAGACATAATAAATATGCCATATTAAATGCAGTGCCTAGGAAGACTGTTCGCTATCTGCTGTCTCTGGTAAGCAAAGTAGGGTTTTAACTCTGCGTGTGGCACCATCTCATGGACAGCTTGGCTTATTCAAAGAACTTGAGAGGCTGAAGGCAAGCACAAAATTATCCAGCATGAAAAGCTTGCTTCATGAAAGAAAGTGGAACATTTCCCAAATAAACAAACCCAGGGCAACAGAAGTAGTTGCAGTGGAGGTGAGGTAGGAAGAATGAATTACATGTTTTGTTTGCATCTCTAGAAAGTGCTGCTTGGCCAGAAAATAGGTAAAAATAGCTAAAAGCATTTGTAGGGGTTATCTGTGGGTAATTCTGACACAAAGCAGAACAGGAAGGCCTCATCTCAACGGGTGAGAAAGTAGTTTTTCCACGTCTCTTTCCAGTCACAGCTTTGCTATCCTGAAATCCAGTGAGAAGGTAAGCCAGGCTGTGTGCGTCCAACACCTCCCAAAGCCTCTCAAAGGGATCTGGAGGGAGAAGCTGGCAGTGTCTACATTTTCTATTTTCTCTGACATCTAAGCTGGATATGTAGATCCAAAAAAAAAAAAACAAACCCACAACAAAAGAAAAAACCTCATCTGCTGTTTCTTTCAAGCAAAATGCAGAAAAAACTGCATGGATGTAAACCTGTTGGAGTTTTCAGAGAGCTTGAGAGGGCAGGACTGAGGTGCCTGTCCGCCTGCTGATATCTGGGCTTCAGAAGGAAACTTTAAGTGTCAACAATGGTAGAGGAAAGGAAGAAATTAAGGAATTGAGCAAGGCAAACAGGGACGCTCACCCTCCTTCCCTGAAATATTCCCCTCATTGCAGGCAGAGGTGGAGGAGCAGAGACCTCCCCAGATGCCTGTCCTCATTCCCTACAGACACACCCAGGTGGGGCTCTGCTGCCTGTCCCTCACTGAGTCCTTGCTCCAGTATTTTCTCCTCCCAGAGCAGGACCTGTTTCTAACAAGTGACATGTAAAAAGTTATGCTGGTTTTTCAGGTGTGGAGAGAGAGCTGGGTAGAGTTGAGAGTGCTGCTGGGTTGCCAGGCAGGTTACAAATGCACTCTGTGACTCCTGATTAATCTGCCACCTCACACGAGAGGTGATGCAGCGCTCTCTTCTGCATTGCAGATTGTGCTCCCGCCGTGCCCTTTCCCCACCACCTTCAGAACCCTCACCTGCTATTTCCCAGGCACTCATTCAGTGTCTCACAGTGCATTCATTGCATTCCTGAGCCGTATGTTGCTGCCTGCCCAGGTTGGAACTGTGTCTGCAGACTGATCCCCACCTCCCAGCTAGGAAAACAGCCCCTGAGACCATGTCCTGGCCATCTCTGCCACAACAGGCACTCTCACATTAAAGGAGCTGATGGCAGAGGGGGCCTGGAACATTTGCCTGTATCCTGAATGGGAGTGGATAACATTCCCTTTCCTGTGCTTCAAAGCAATGTGTGCAGATGGTGGATCCCCGATGGGAACATCCAGCTATTGTGGGTGCTGGAACAGAGGAAAGAAGTGGGCACAGACCTCCAGGATGGAAGGCTGACAATGGGCGAGAGCATCCCTCTTCCCCGTTCAGGTCGGGCAAGGTCAGCCAACTCCCGGTGAACTGTAGGAGCCCTGGACTGAGTGACAGGAGCATGAAACAGCTCCAGTCTGGACTGAGCTCTGCTGCATCCCAGCAGGGGCATTGCCTCGAGCATCCCGTGGTGCTCCAGCTCTAGCAGCAGCGCTTCTCTTGTCAGCAGCAGGCAGCTGTGATTGGCAGTGGCAGCAAAACGCTTGATTACTTTGGGATAGGATAAACTCAGGAGCAGAACCAGGAAAAGAAAAAAATATTTTCAACAAGTATGGAAACCACTTTTAACCCATGCACAACCAGAGGTGGGATCACACCCCTTCCATATTTTTATTTTGTGATGGAAATGCTGCATGTTGGGTTTTTTTACCAATCTGCCTGCCCACTGCTACCAAAGAGTAATTTAGCCAGGGAAATGTTCACTTGAAGTTTGAGTTGAATCCCTAGGACGAGTTTGAATTTAAGAGTGATGGTGACACTTCCTAATGAGCAGGGCAGGATTTTTTTAGCATAGGCTGTTAACCACACAGAGACAGAATCCTTTGGCTCCTGCACTTTACTGCTATGAAGGTATTAAATGTCTACTAATGCTACATCAAATTGTCCACAGCTCACTAAAGCTCTTAGTTTATAAAATGTTGGTTGTGTGGAGTGTTCTTCTGGCTTATTCTGCTGTTCCCCAGATGAAGGAGGTCTCCCATCAGTGAGGAGCTTTGCAGCTGGATCCTGTCCTTCAGTGTTGAGTTATGGCTTTTCCTGAAGAATCCAACTTGAGTCTTCTTCACTGCAACGGGAATCCACATCTTCTCCCATCAACTTGTCCCATCAAGCACAGGGAACTTCATATTTCCTTCTTCCCTGGAGCACTCTTTGATGCTTCTGATGGACAGAGCAATCTATAGATAAGTCTAAAAATTACTTTACATGCTTTATTTCTTTCATCAGAGAGAAAAGCAGAAAACTAAGCCTCATCCACTAAGTCCATGCACATTCAGACAATTCAGGATGAGCAGGTGAGTGATGGAACAGCAGTTCATGGTGATGCTGAGCTTCAATGACATTGCACCAGACCTTTTCTCCAGAACAGAACTCTGCTGAAGGTGACCTTGGGATCTGAGCAGTGAGAGAGCCCAAATGCTGAGGTTTCTGTCTCAAAACCAGTTCTATCTGTGGAGTTGTGCCCCAAGGAAAGGAAACTTGACCCCAGATGTCCTATAGTTCCCATCCTAAACTATACCTGCTCTCAGTTACCCTGTGCAACTACTGCTTGTTCATGCCAACGAAGCAGAAGCCTCCCCTTTCAATGTCTGAATGCACTCTGCTCCTCTGCACATCTCCTATTCCCTGACCTGCCTTCCCTGCCCCAAGGCATCCTGCACACCGACTTTCTGTCCTCAGATTTGTTTTGCTGTCATGTTTTGTCTGTGCCAGCCTCTCGGCAGAGAGCAGACAAGCGGCCCTTCATCCACCACTTGCATGATTTATAACCCTGCCAGCACTTCCAGGGCTCCCAGTCACCACATGGGTTAATGGCTGCCACCAGAAGACTTTCCAGTTTTAGGCTTTCTTTAACAAGTGTCCAACATGCACCTGAAATGTAAGTGCTTTGTTTGATTTTTCTTTGGTTCAGCTCTGTCCAAGGTCAAAGCCAAGAACAATACAAAGAAATAATAGTAAAACACACAAAAGCCCTCTGCAAACTTCTCTGCAGGGCTCCAAAGCACAAGTGTATTTTTATTCTCCCTGTGGCTTTCAGAGGGAGGCTGGGAACAGCGTCCCTGTGTCACAGATGGGGAAGCTGAGGTGCATGGCAGCTGAGCACCAGAGCCCAAACTCATTCAAAACAGGGATTAAATTCTCTTTGGTTTCAGTTGACTTCAGTACCCAGAAATTTAGGTGAGAATGCCCAATTTGCTCATGATAAACAAGTTTCCCTAACCAAAACCAAGGCTGTTTTTTTAATGCAGGAAAGTAGCAGCGCTGGGAGGGAAGGAAGCATGGCAGTGGAACTGAGCTGCTGAGCCTGTGCAAGGAGGGAGAGATCTCATATCTGAGACCCCAGCATTAATTCATATGTTGATGAATGCCATAAATTAGATTGCAATCAGTCTGCATTCTCCAGGGACCTATTCCATGTAACGAGGCAGAGCCAAGTCTGTTCCAAATCCAGAGAACTTCTGGAGACTCCGAGCGCGGTTCCTTCCTTCCCCACCCTTAATAAATAAATGACGTTGAAAAAGAGGAAGGTATTAGCTGTGAATGGATTTTAATTGATGCAATGGTAAATTCATTCCATAATCTTTAATTAGCAGAGATGCTTGCCGGAAATGTAATTTATGGGAAACTTGCTCCTTTGCTTGGAAATCACTGGAATGTCTTGGTGATGGTACTGAAAAAGGGCTGTGGTCTTTCTAAATAATGCAGGAAGACCCAGGATGAAGGAGTTTGTCTCTGAAGCAGGCAGAGCAGGCAGATTCTGATCCTGACTCCAGTCAGACCTCAGTTCAGCTTCCAGCTGCAGCTGAGAATCAAGCAGGAAAAAATGATTAATGTCAGATGATGGCTGGGTTTGAAGGTCCGAGTCTGTGGTTATCCAACCTTCACACACACAGCCCCTCTCCACCTCTTGACCTTATCCTCAACCTCATTGCTCCTGCAAGCTGTGGCCCCTGTCCTGTTTTTCTCAGTCTCCTGAGATCCTATGGATCCCCTCCTCCTGCTATCTCCCAGGAGCCCTGACCCACACAGGTCCTAGAGTCCATCTCCTGGCACAGCTAACTTGGTGAAGGGGACTGGAAAATTTTCCAGAGTAACCAAAAAAGCAGCCAACTGTTGAAACTACTCTTCTTCCTCCAAGACGTTCTCTGCTGCAGGAAGCTTTCTCACCTCAGAGCACATTCAAAGCTCATCACTTTGGGAACAGGACAGGTCATGAGGTAACCCAAGAAATCCAAGAGCAAATTATGACTGGTTGAATGGGAGACATCCAGAGGTCCCTCACAGCCTATGTGCCTCTGAGCCTCTGAAACCAAATTACCCTGTCTGGAGCTCCCAGTGAAAGAAATGGCTATGAGTCATGAGTGGTGATTAAGGACAGCTTTAGGTGCAGAGACTCAGAATAAAATCACAGTGCTCGCTTCTCTGCTTGTCTTCTCTCTGTTCATGCTCCACTTCTTGCCTGCTTATGCTGGGATGAAAGCAAGCTTCCTTTTATCTCAATTCCTAGCAGAGCTAGAGTTGTCCCAGCAAAGGGAATGTGAGCCGGTTCTACTCCTGATGTCTGTTGACAAGTTGCTATAAAAAACCCCAATTATTAGGAGAGGAGAAAGAGAAAGAAAAGATATTCTGCTTTTCCATGCTGAAAACTTCATGGGGTGTAATTGAGAGATCAAAACTACCTTGGCAAATAATTGGTGCCAGCTGGGAAGTATTAGCTTGATGTGTAAATCCCATGTTGGGTTTGTTAAGCCAGTCGTGAGAAACCAAGTCCTTCCCTGGTAATCTGAATGTACTTTGCAAGGAAGCCACGGGGAAAGCACTCCCTGTGCCTTTTAATCAAGCATGGTCTTCATAGGTGTGTGTAACACATCCCCTGTGCCTCAGTTTCTCCTTGATGGCACTGAATTTCTGGTATAGAGCTCCTGGGGGGTGTGGTTGGAGGGGGGTAGATCTTGGTCTCTCATATCTGCACCCATGGCCAGCAGCCTCTGACCACCTGGTGTGGGCACAGGGAGTTATCCCAAAGCTGGGGAGTCCAGCGGGAACTGTGCTTGTGGGTCCCTGTCTGCAGGGACACCACCACTTGGGGTGGCCTTGGAGCATCCCTCATGAGACCCAGGGATGGGCTGCAATGGGCATGGATAGGTCCAGCCTCCCTCATTCCCATAAATAAAGGGAAAGAAGCAAAGCTGAAAAGAGACAGCTTTCTGGACACAGCAGGGAGCGCCAGTTTTCTTTCCCCTTCATTAAATACTGTGTTCTCCTCTAATGAAGGGGCCATCCAGAGCAATAATGAAACTCTTCTCACATCTCAGTGCTTCAAATGCCGCTTCCTCTTCCTGCGCTGAGATGAACCTAGACTTCAGCAGCTCTGGGGGTGGGCTCCTTGCTGCTGCCTAGCTGTTTCTCTAGAAAAATAAAAGCAAAATTAGTTCCCCTCCAAGAACTGCAAAGCACACGTGCAGGGGGTTGTTTCATTCATCCCTTCTCCTCCTACATCAATAATGCCTTAATCTCCTTCCTGCTGGGCTCTGCTGCGTGCTGCCTCCATGGAGAAGGGCAGCGTGGTGCTCCTGCAGGGCTTCAGGGCTGCCTTTTCCACACACAAGCTGCTCTGCCACTATCCATGCTACCCAGCAGGGAGCCACCACTGGGACACACATAAATCTGACTGGTCTGTGCTTCACCTAAGGTCTTGGTTTGGGGTGTGTTTCTATAGGGCATGCCATCACCAGGGTACACCATCCCCAGGCATAGGGAAATATTACATTTCCCAGGTTACCTGGGTCCCCTGGGGACATCTGAGCAGCCCAGCCCTCCACAGCATTAACAAGTGTCCCTGCTTCATGTTAGGGGTGATTATGTCCCCTCAAGGCGATGAGCATCCTCACTCCTGTTGGAGTTTCAGCAGCTGGTGCCTGCCTGAAAACTGCAGAAAACATGAACAAAAGAAATGTGATGAGCCAGAGGGTGCTTCAGGAAGAATATGTGCCAGGTATCTCATCATCTCCAGGCGTTTGCCCCTCAGATATTCTTGATTTTGCTCAGGATGGGGCAGCCCCTCTGCTGTGAGGATGGGTAGGGATGGCAGCAGGTCCGGGAGTGACTGTGCAGACACAGTGGATGGCCTGTAAGTGTCTCCTCATCTATCATCAACACGAAGTTCAATTACAGCCTATTGGGGTTTTCTCGATTTGCCAGTTAATTAATAAAATCTGCATCGCAGATGAGTTCTATTTACATAAGAGCTGAAGGAGGCAAGTCTTCATCTTAATAGCAGTGAATATTCAGATGTCAGATTAACTCATTGCTCTCTGCTTCAAATCATTACTTACTTGGTTGTGTTTTAAAACTACTCTGTATTTCCACTTTCTTATTGTGAAAGAGGCAGTAATGGGATGTTTGTTTTCTTGAGCTCTGGTTGTTTTACTGAAACAACTTCCAATAAACTGCAAAATTGGTTCTGTGTGAAGGAAGGACCCCCTGACTAGAACAAAAGATGCCTAAAGGGACAATGACAGACACCTCTCATATCATGGACAGTAGGGAGCTGTGAGGGAAGGATTGCTGCTCTTTCCTCATAACTAGGTGTTTCTGAAAGCAGGCAAGCAGTAGATTTGATACAGACAGAAGAAAGTCCCTTTTGCATTTCCATGGAGTGTGATTGACAACGTATTGGTGGATGTTAAACCCCATAAGCTGAGTATGGGTTCAAACTGATGAGGACCTTTGAGCCACAGATCACCAAAGATGGGAAGGGTGGGCCAAGACCACTTTGTATGTGTCCTGTTTCCCTGGATTTCTTTGCATCTGCTGCAGCCACTGAACAAGCTGGGTGGGCCATTGGGCTAACCCATAAAGCCATTTCTACAGGAATTTAGCTGATAATTTGAAGAAAAGGCACTATGGGGCCCTTTGCTAGTACAGTTGCTGGGAATCAAACAGATTTGTCTGAGGACAACAGTATGTAGGAACATCCTGAGTGGTGATGGGTTTTTATCTGCCCTCGCAGTTGTCATGAGCAACATTTTAAGGTGACAATGCCACTAGCCAGCCCACTACATAGAGTAACACAGCCCAGGAGAGAGCTTCCCTTTGGATGTAACCCACATCTGACCTTTGTCTGCTACTGCCTCAGCATTGTCCTTGTCTGATGAGCTTCTTGAAGGGCTGAAGAATTAAGAGGTTGTGGCAGTGCCAAAAGAAATTAGGGAATGTGATTGGGAAGGAAACCTGGGAAATGAACCTTGCTTTTTAATCAACATACCAAGCAAAGCAGGGCTAATCAGCATTAATCAAGTAGAGCGCTGTTGTTAGATGGAGGCCCTGCTTTAGAATAGGGGCTCTATTAATGACCCAGAAAAAGCAGGAGAGCCTTTCCAGCTAGAATTCCCTTGCCCAAGACAGTGATTGATCTGCTGATCATGTATTGATCTGCTTTCCCAAGTGCACAGCAGCTTAGGCTCTGCATCATTTCTTCTTTCTGCAACAGAAGGGCCTTGTGGCCTCCCCTGGAAGTGACTCACATGGCAGCAACCACCAGTCAGGCAATAAAACATCATCCAGTGGGAGCAAAGCATTTTTGTTTTCATTTTTCAGACAGCATGTGGGTGTGTGTCTCTGCCCCAGCAGCAGCTGTCATCTCATAGGCAATACCCACACTGCTAGAGCAGGAATTCCCTTGGAGAGCAGCCACCACCCCACAGAGATGCCCAGGTGGTGTGGGAGAGGCTGAACACAGCTATGCTGAAACCATTTCCCCCAGAGCTGCTTTCAACTTAGCTCTTCCTGAGCCTAGGTTGGACACCTGCAACCTGAGCTGCAGCTGAGCAGCGGGGACAGAAAGGAATCTCCTTTCACCCCCAGGGTGTAGAGATTGCCCCAGAGGGGCCATGGTGGCCATATCTACACTAGGCCTGGCAGAGCCAGGGCACTGGCCCCCAGTGGTCTGCCCTCTTCCATCATTAACAGGCTCCCAGTTAACGTCCTCTGGACAGTGACTCGGCCCAGCTATGGGGACAGGCAGGCCAGGACCCGTTCCCATGTGACAATACGGACGAAGTCACCTGGCTCTGAGGAGAGCTTTTACTTGACCCTCAGATGTGGGCTGTACCATGGCCACTGTCCATCAACCAGAACCAGGCCTGTTTTATTTGGATAGCTACAGACCAAGGGGCTGTTGCGCTGGATACTCTCCTCCTGCGTAGTGGGAGCCATTCCCAGGTGAAACAGTAGAGAAACTGAGGCACAAACCAGTTAAAGGACTTGCCTGGAGTCAGTGGCAGAAGTAGGAGCTCAGGCTTTCGAGGATGTGTCACATCCCTCTCCACATCTAACAGGAACCTCCAAGTGCTGCCTTTCAGCGAGTGATGTGGGTGTTATCTCTTCCACTTCCACAATTAATTGTTTACTAATGATTACTGTCAGTGCTGTTGAGCCTGGGTGTGTGGGGGATAACCTGGAGGCTGAGTGTGGTGGGGAAGCTGAGACATGCTCTGCTTCCCAGATGAGGCAGCTGTAATTTTTGGAGCCCTTGTTTCATTCCATTAGGAAAATTTTCCCCCTGCCTTGCTGTCCCCGATGTTTGAAGTGCCAGGCATGAAAGCAAAGGCAAGTCAATGAGATGAGCAGAGGCCTACTGGAGATAATTGCTAGGCTCTCTCCCAGACAGCTGAGTCAGCTGGGGAGTGGAACATCATAGAAGTGATGTCACCAATTCCTCTGTGATCTCTTCTTCCTGAGAAGAAATGGTCTGAAAAACAGCTTCTGAAGAAGCCATGGGGAAAAAACAAAGTTGGTCTTAAGGGAGTTGGGCAGATGGGCCCATCATCTGCCAGAGAGGAAGGGAGGGCTGTCTGGGCAGTGTGGGCAGCCATGGATGAGCTCAGGAGGCTTTTGAAAGGAATTGATGGGGAAGTCAAATCTGGGCTTCTTGCAGTGGACCACAGCAGGAGAACGAGCAGCAATGGACATCCTGTGGAACAAGAGAGGTTCAGGCTGGTTATATATACATCCTCCTTAGGTTATATATACATCCTCCTTATAGAGCACAAACTTTTCGCGTGAGCGCAGTCAAGCAGTGGGACAGGTGCCCAGAAGAGCTGTGCAGTCTTGGCCTTTGGAGGATTTTTAGCCCCGAGCAGACAAAGCCCTGAACAACCTGGTCTCACCTCAGATCCAACCTTGTTTTGGGCAGGAAGTTGAACCTAAAGGCCTCCTAAGCTCCCTTTCCACTTGAATTATCCAATTCAAGGGGGAATACATCCTCCTCAGCTCCCGAGGGGACAGGGAAAGAGGAGGTTCAGAGGCTGAGGCTGTACACCAAAGAAAGCCCTTCCAGAAATATGGGAAGGTAAATACAGAGATGCCTTGACATGGAAAAGGGCTTTTATTCATCACTGGAGATTTCTAGGAACAGGCAAGATGGATCAGGCCCACATGGGCAAACTTAATGTGACCTTGTGTGCCTTCATGTGTGAGCCTTGGTCTCTGAGGTGACATTCCTGCTCTCCTGCCATTCCAACACCAAGCTGGACCTTCCTGAGGTTGAGTGCTGCTCCTCTGCCTTTCACCTTCAGCATTCATGGGATCTTGGGAATATCACGCCTTTCTCAAACTCCCCTGACCCTCTCTCTAGGTCTGCTGCCACCTTTACCAGTTCCTCCCCTTCAAAATTAGCTGTCAGTGCCTTCTAGCAACATTCCCAGTACTTTGTAGGAATCTCCATTTCCTTTCTTGACATTATCCTGGGTTCTTTCCAGGAATTTTCCTCATATCTTTCCAGGAATTTCCAGATTCCTTTCTAGGAATGTCCCAGCACATTTTCCAGGACTGCCCCATTGATTTCTAGGAATTTTCAAGCAATTTCAAAAGCAATTTTTTTTTCTTTCTAGGAATTTCTGCTTTTTTTTTTTTTT
>WAAG01021430.1:139856-221135 GCA_013390105.1 Tichodroma muraria
CTTTTTTTTTTTTTTTTTTTTTTTCCCCTGAATGTTTTACAGTCCTTTTTGGGAACCCATCATAAGTTTTCTCTGAATTTTCCAGAATTTCTATAAATTTTCTCTGAATTTTCTTTCTAGGAAGCTCCATGCTGCTTTCTGGAAAGTTTGCAGGTTGTTTCCCAGGAATTTCCTCCTAGCCTTCTAGGATTGTCCCCAGCTTCTTTCCAGAAATTTCACCTTCAACTTTAGAAACTTCCCTGATGTTTTCTAGACATTTTACCACAGCAGTTACTTTCCAGAAATTTCTTCTTTGCTTCCTAGAAATGTCCCAGGATGTTTTCCAATAATTTCCCTTTTCCTGAAATTTCTCCTTTGATTTCTTTTGAATTTTATCAGGATGCTTCCAAGGAAATTTTGGGTTCCTTCCAAGGAATATCTCCATATGGTTTCTAGAAATTCTCATATTACTTTCCAGGATTTCTTACATTTCTTCCCAGAAATTTCCACATTGCTTGCTAGAAATATCCACTTTGCTTTTCCGTGTCAATGTTGTTTTCAAGTAATTTCCTGTTTTGCTTTCTAGAAATGTCCTCTAGCGCTTATCAGGAACTTTGCAAATACTTTCTCAGTTTCTTCTAGGGTTCTTGGTAGGAAAAAAAAATTCTGTTTTCTAGGAAATTCTTTTCTTTCTATGAATTTTGTCACTTTGTAGAATTTTGCTTAGATGCTTTCTAGGAATTCTAAAAATCCCTTTTTGTTGTTTCCCTAGATCGCTTTCTCCTTCATGCATTTTTTTGAGGCTGTTTTCCAAATATTGTCATGGGGAAGTGGCTAGGTGGTTCCGTGGAGCCAACTTTCCTTTTCTTTTTCCCTCTGCTAACTCTTGTGTGGAAGTGTGCTTGTGTACTACACACTGGGAACTGTTTCCTGGCTGTGTTCTTGTCATCCCTGCCTTTGTGGAGCTCTCAGAGATGCACATTTCTTTCTGCTGCTCCTGCCTTTGAGCCTCTCTCCTGTTCCTTAGTGAGCACAGATCTGCTGCTTGCTTGGGAATCTGACAATGCCTGAAGCCACTGGCAGTAACTCAGGTGACAAAACATCATTTGCAGCGTGGTTCTTGGGGTTCCAAGCCGATGCTGTGAAGAGCAACATCGTCTTCTGCTCTGCCTTAGCAACTGAACCAGTGCTGAGGGGGCCTCTCTCCTTGCACACAAAGCAGAGGTGGTTATTTATCACTTCAGTCATGTCCAAGCTGCCCAGGCAGGGTGGTCATAAAACAAGCTGGATCAGCAGTGTGTATGATGAGGGAACCACCAGTTCCTGTGCAATAGGGTCCCATTAATCTCCTAAGGAGGTAAATTAGCTTCCATGTAATGCCTGAGGATGAAAGATGGGCGGGAGATTTTGAGTCATTAGTGAAATCCTGGTGTTAATAGGCAATAGCAGATGCCAGTGAGGAATACAGAACTCATCCTACAGTTTCAAACCTTTGATGTGATTGTGAATTAGTGAGTGACCTTAGTTATGACCTTGGTTTCCAACCAGCTTTGGGCCTTACCTTTCTGTCTCCTTGTTTTAGTTTGTGTCAAAAAGGTAGCAGATCTACTGAAGTCGAAACTTCTTTTATTTTTTTGGGGGGTGTCAAAAAAGAACATCTTTGACAAATGTCTTGGTTTAAAAAAGAGCCCTCAAACTCTTGAAAAGTCTCCCTTTGGCAACCAAGATTTTTAGTTTTCTAATTTGAAACACCCTTGTTCTGCAATTTGAGCTGATTAACAGCATGTTCAGAAGCTACTGGAACAAAACATTTTAATTGATCTAAACCAGGTGGCTTTATTTCTGTTTAGTTTCACAGGAGCTTGGGATTTTGATCTTCAGCTGGAAAGGGAGAGGAAAAAAAAGAAATCTACAGGAGCTTTGTGAAGTAAACCCTTTGCCAGCCTTCTCTTAGCACTAGTACGTGGAAGAAAGCCTCATGTCTTTGCGTCTTTGCCTGTTGCTGGGCTCAGTAAAGCTCCCTCTCCTCCAGCTACGTAAGAGCAGCAGCTCTCAGCTGGCTGTTGTCTTGCAAGCAAAGGCACTCAGAGGTGACCTGAATGAAGCATGTGCAGACACCTCTTTCAGCTGCTCTGCTGGCAGGTGACATCTCCCAGCATAGCAGGCAGGTATGCGGAAGAAACCCTGTTACCCCCAAAAGGTCCCTAACCCAGATTTCTAATGTTGCTGTTGCTGTTTCCTCTGTGGGGAAAAGAGACAAAAGCCTGTCTTGCCCTTCCTTTCCCTGAAGGTGCCTGGCCAGCTCCCAGCCAGGCTCACGCACGAGGGAGCGCAGAGTCCCCGTGCAGCGGGGCCAGGTGACCTTTTGTCGTGCCCATCCAAGCGTGTGAGGTGTGGCTCTCGGGGCGAGCATGGCAGATGTAAACACGCAGCTCATCTGAATGCTGAGCCTTCCCTGATGAGGGAGAGCACTCAGCCATGCTAAGGGGAAGATATTTGTTTTCCACAGCCCACCCTGAGCTTTCCAGTTAGCCAGGGAGGCGGCGGTGAAGGGATCTTCCCTAGCTGCAGTCGCACGAGCTCCGTGCTGTCCCGGCTCCTCTGCCATGGGGTGGTACAAGATGCGGCTCTTTCCAGGGTGGGAAGCTGCCGAATACCCTGAAGGGAAAGCCCAGCAGGTGGACAGATGCCTGACTGATCAAAGCCAGGTCTGTAGAGCAGCGTTTGGTGCAGATGTCCTGTGCTGGAGCGTCAGGAGAGCTGGGTAACAGCAGCAGGGAGGTTTCTGGTTCTTTGAGCTCCTGATCTTGGCAGTGCACTGGGATATCCACTGGGGAATATCAGGTGGGATTCCATGTGGCACGCCTGGAGGAGTTTCAAATAGGACTTTGACTTGATATTGGACACAATGGGTGGTATAGCAGGTCTGTCAACGAGCCAGCTTTCTGCTAAGGTCATCCAGAATCTATTTAGCATAATTTGTCATTTCATAACTCTTAAAATTCTTTCCTATGGTTCTCTAAATGGCATGTAGAAACAAAGACTTTGGAAGGAGGAAATAATAATAATAATAATAAAAAGGGCAAGTTAACAACCTTTTAACAAAAAATATGCACGGGGCTGCCTGGCAGAGGGAGATATTCATCCCCCAACTGCTTCACTTAATATGGAAATAAAGAGCAATTGATCAGAGCCAGTCACCCCCAGAGCGCCGAGCAAGGAAAGGCCAGGCTGACAGTGTGGGGGAAGACACAACAGAAAGAGGCAGCTCTAAATGCTTCATTTTAATGTTCTCCCCCTGTAGCCCTTTTTGCCTTTTACGCAGTGCCTCTTCTCTTCCAGGTCTGCTCAGGGAACTGGCACTGGCCTGGGGATGTGCAGCCGGCTGGGGAGGGGCTGTGGGCAGCATGTCAGCCTGCAGCCTGTGGGCCAGGAGCTCACAGCCACAAACCTGGCACAGGACCCCTGTCCCACTAAAAACTAGTGGTCCTCATGACTCTGCTCTTCACCTGAGACCAAACTGCGCTGTCCCCAGAGGGCTTTCTCCTTGAAGCTGAGCTCTGTATTTCATCAGTTGCTTTCAGACAGTTCCTTTCAGATTTTTGGGATCTCTCTCTGAGGTGACAATGCAAGGTCATGTTTTCAAACCCTCATGGCCCCAGAGGGAAGCTTCCGAGCCAAATGATTGACGCCAGCAATGCCCATGCCAGCATGAGCATCCTCTTGAGTGTCCCATGCTTGGGGCAGCTTTGTAGCCCAGCCAAGGGCAGAGGTGACAGTGCTTAGCAGAAGCTTGACATCAGCTTAAGTAATGGGATTATCTGGGGATGAAGAGGGAGAGGGAAGATGAATGGGAAGATCAGAGCAGGAATGAAGGGGGAGAGGGAGGGCTGTGTGCTGTCTGAGGAGAACCTGTCCCCAAGGACTGGCTACACCTTGGGACAGCGAACCAGTCCTGCTGTCACACAGCTTCCCAGTGCTGCTGTGGGTCCATCTCTGGGACTCCCCCCCTGAAAAGTGAACTGCTGGCAGGCAAATGCTTTGTAAAAGGGCCAGAGAATTATGTTATGCTCTAAGTCTGTCTTTAGAGGCTGTGAGATATAGCCAAGGTGTTAGAAGGACACAGTCCCATGGTCCCTTTCCTCTCTGCCACTGACAGTCCCTGTAACCTCTGGAAACTCACTTCCTGTTTTCTGAGTCTTGATTTCCCCAGCCTGAAAAACGGTGCTGATTATTCCCTTCCCTCTGATTTCTTGGCTGATTTCTACCAGTTTTCAAGAAGGCAAATTTGACAGAGGAAATAAAGACTTTTTTTGACTGCATAGCAGCAGCAGGGCAAAGTTTATCTAACTCAGGAGGCCAGGAGGAGGAAGACAGGCAGACAGCTGAGGAGAAGCAGGTCAGAGTATCAAACTGAGAATGACCTTGTTTTTTTCCCTTCCCTATTCCTTAGTCCTGGCTATTAGTTCTCCTGTCTGGGGCACAGATGATTATTTCCAGAAACCCCAGTCATTTGGAAAGAAGCAAAATATTTTCGTCAAACAGGGAAATGCTCATGAGAAGAGAAAACAACCAGCAGCACAGAAAACAGTGCAACCAACTCATCAGGTTCAAGCAGGCTGAGAGTATTGAGAAGTGATGTGACACAGAGTGAGTTCAGGGGACTTGCTGCTGTGCTTCATGCCTGGATGCCCAGCTCACACCCAACTTCAAAGACTCCCACTGCTGCTGCTGATAGCATTGCTCCTGCAGCTTGTGTGGAGACCAGTGCATCAGCTCTGGGGATGAGGAGATCTTTGTGTCAGGGATGATGTTAAGTGATGGGTTTTATTAAGGTGATGAATGAGGGTAGGCTTGTTTCCATTTTGCCTTGGTTGACAGCAGACAGATGGTGAGTGAAAAGCAACTGGTTATTGACTGTGACTGCTGTGGAAATGTTCATCTCAGTTGTTCAAGAAGCTTCAGCTGCAGTGCCAACGTCTCCCTTTGTTTACAAACAATGCAAACTTTTGCAGCCATTTGGGTCATGGGAATGAACAGAATTCAATGACAGCTGACCCAAGAGGAGCCCAGTGTGATCAGCAATATGAGCAAAAGAGCCATCTTTTCCGCTTGAAAATAGACCACATTTGATCTGAACTCTGGTGGCACACTACAGTCTCTGTGGAAAGGGTTTTCAAATCAGAAGCTCACTTTCATGTAATTTTTAATATATTTTTGCAGAAGTGGCAGCTCCAGGCAGAGCAGAAATCCATCCTGACTCCATCCACAGAGCAGCTCCTGTGGCCAGAGCAAATTCCCTTTGAACTGCTCATGAGACTGTCTGCAGGGAGACAAATACTCCAGATGCAGATATGAGAGAAAGTATAAAATTACTCAAGGTCCAGTTGAAGGTGTTCTGTATGTGTTTAGTGGGAAAGCTGACACAAGAGTGATTCCAGCAGCTGGGCCATGACAGACTAAGCTTTGATGTGGAGGGTGCTCACCTGGCAGAGGAGCCACAGTGGGCAGGGATTAAACAGTCAACAGTGCTCAAAGGGGGCTTGCAGGGCTCTGACCATGCCCAGGCTTTGCTTTATGCTCATGGTGAAGGACAGAGGTTTGGTCTCAGGAAAACTAATGGGTTGGTGTTGGTAAGCAAGAAAGTCAAGCCCTGGCTCTACCATTCATGGCATGCAAAATATCCTCATTTTATTCTGAAAGAGGGTGAGGTGGGTGTTGATCTCTTTCCAAGAAGTAAGTGATAGAATGAGAGGAAATGCCTCAAGTTGCGCCAGGCACTCCAGCAAATGGGAGCCCAAGGAAGTGGGAGGTTCAGCTGGTAGAAAGTGTAGGCTGGTTCTCCAACTACCAAATAAAAGTATGGATGGAAAATTAATGCAAAAGGGGATGATAATTTGGATCCAATCAGCCTGTGGACAGTGTTATAAGTAATCTTTTCAATTTCATCCCCCTGGTTTTCTGAGGGATGGTGATGAAAATGGTGTCCTACCCCAAAGCAAGGACAGCCAGGAATGTAGAGGGGCTTGTATGAAGCATAATCAGTATTTGTCTCCCACTGAAACCTTGTTTGGAGGGGTCATTAAACAAAGAACTGGAGGAAGACATGACTTTTGCATGGCTCCTCATGGCCATTTTGAAGATGATGATGCACTCGCCCGCCACAGGGGTGGCTCCACACTACTTTTGATCTAAGGAACTTCTGCTCAGGTGTAAACTCAACCTAAGCCAGGGAGCAGAGGTGTCTCCAGCTGGGATGGCAAACCACCAGAGACTAACACTGCACAAATCAGTTCCTAAAGCCAAAAAGTGCATTGCCTTGATCAGAACAACACAGTGCATGTCCAAGGAAATTAAGCTGTTTGTTATTCATCTTATATAACAGAGGGGACAGTGGTGTTTCCTGGAAGAGGGACACCGAGTCAGTGACTGTGCAGGGAGAAGAGCCCAGTCAGACCAGGAGGCACAGAAAAACCATGGACATGGGCCACGGCTCAGGCTAAGCAGTGCCTCAGGGGAGGAACAAGGGGTGCAAAAGGCCAGCAGGGCAGCTGCTCCGAGCCAGTCTGCCCACAAAGCCATAATGCAGCTTAGTGGTGCGATCCCAAAATAGCCAGCTCGTCCGGCGAGAAACCCTCTCCACACAGGCCAGCGTGTTTATTTAAGGAGACACTAATTTCCTTCAGCCCGTCTTCCCTGGCTTCAGCGACCGAATAATCACCTGTCAAGTGGCTTACACGGTGACAGACTGGAGGAGGGAGCACAGAGCAATGAGGAATCATTGCTCCAGGTGATTTTTAATATCCAAGAGGCGGTGGCAGACAGGAAAGTGATGGAAAAGTGTGGACACTGGCAACACATCTGTCAGGAGCTGCCTGTCCTGCAGGCAGACAGATGGGCTTTTCAGCACTTTTCATCAGGAGAGTAACCTGCAATATGGCATGAAAGGGGAGAGAAGCACCAAAAGGTGAAGACCTGTCCAAGGGGAACGGGGCACCACAGTGCCCCTGCAGCCAGTGGGGACTCAAAGAGGTTGTTTGATCTCTTCTTATAAAGAGATTGGCATGAACTGGGCTGGATAGGGCCCAAATAATGATAAATTTTAGCTAGGTTTGTGTAAGGAGGGTGAGGATGTTTGGGCAGTGCTTCTGGGCTGGGGTACGGAGCCTCCCTGCCCTCTTGGGGGACAGGGGTAGCAGGAGGGGATTTTCAGAGTGTAAAGACCTGCTCATGAATATCTTGATTTCTTGCTACTGGGACCTTTTTTACATAGCCAGGAAAAGGACTGGGATTAACTCACTGCCATGTGGACTCAGTAATAACTTCCTTATCTTCAGGTGCTCCTTTGGGAGCTTTGTTCCAGTCTGCAGGTCTGGGTGGCTTTGAGGATCTTGCATCCCAACCCAAGCTCCAGTTCTGAACTGCCCTTGCAGTGCAGTGTAAGGTGCTGTTCCCAGGGTCTGCACCTGCTTCCCTAACCCATAGCCTCGGCTGTGAGGTGTAAGGCAAGAGGGCTGTGAAGGCAAAGTCCCCAGGATACCCCCAGTCAGATGCTGTGTTTGCTGCTTGTACCATGCTCAGCAGATGTGCAGCGTGTTTTGTCTATACAGGCCGTCCAAGATGGGGCCCACTGGGAGCATCTGAACATCGGCTTTTTAGTGCAAAAAGAAAGTGTTGTCCTGAATCCCCAAATCCAGTGTTTTGTTTCAAACAGTGGTTAAGCCACAGTGATAATCTCTAGTTACTCAATGTCATGGCATGCCCTGGGCTGAATTTGCCTGGCAAATATCAGAATGACCAGTTCTATTAAGATATTCTTCCGGAAACATATCCCCTATTTTTTCTTTTTCTTTTTTTTTTTTTTTTTAGTGAACACCTCCATTTTTGCCATGACTTTGGGAGACCACAGTTATAATTTATTTATTTTTCCGTTTCCAACCATCCAGGGAAATATGTTCACATTTCAGGGCTGAATGTACCTTGGAAACAGATTTTCTATTTCATTACCCTACTCAG
Organism: Tichodroma muraria; assembly: GCA_013390105.1. Classification (NCBI taxonomy): domain Eukaryota; kingdom Metazoa; phylum Chordata; class Aves; order Passeriformes; family Sittidae; genus Tichodroma; species Tichodroma muraria. The sequence continues at coordinate 147,852 of WAAG01021430.1, forward strand.
CACCTCTGAGAAGGTATGATAAGAAATGAATTCTTCCCTCACTCTTATTTCTGGCAGGCAGTAAGATACGAAAAAAAAATCTGGAAACACCCCTTACTACTTTAGATTTTTTTTTACTTGTCTCTCTGGGCCTGAGTTATCACTTTGCCTTAACTGGGTTGTCAATGGACCTGACATCAGCACTTGCTCTGCTCCTTCTGTTCAGGTGCTGGGGCTCCCTCCACCTCTGCTCCCAGTTCACTTCCCTTCAGGAGCATCCAAGCTCCTGGTGCTTTCTGCCACCCAATCTGCTTTTGTTTCCAGCTGAATTGTGATCAGCAAATGCACAAGTATAGATGTTAGCGTGGCTATTTACTGAAAAGATTAAGTGTCCTTCCACCTCTTCTTTTTTTGGTTACTTCTATCCCATTACCTGATATAGCTCTGATTAAGCCCCTCTCGCCAGTTAAATGAGTTCTGTCCTGCTCCTACCTGCGAGCAGGGCCTGGACCTTGACCTCCAAAGCTGGTTATTCATCCTTGGGAGCTGAAAGAACATGTGTGTTTTAATCTTCCTCCTGAAACAAACCTCAATTGTCTTTTTCCTCAGATAAAACTTCCCAAACTGTCCCCTGCATGACAAGCAAACCGAGTTGGTCTCAGCCAAGAGATTCTCGTGGTGGACTGGTGTCAGTATAACAGAACTTCTTCCATCTGTGTCCTATTGATGCCATTAGCATTGAAGAATATTCTTAATTACAACAGGATCATGCTCCCATGGCCTGCAGATGGATGATCCTAGGGAAGGCCATAGACACCTCACTTTCTCCAAGGGCCTTGACATTGATTTCTCCTCTGGGAAAGTTATTTTTCCCAAATGCAGGACTTGGGAAATTGGAATGCCTTGTTCCCTGAATGTTTGGGGACTGGATGGGTCCTCCTGGCTTAGAAAGGAATTTTTCCTGAGTTCTGATGTTACTGTGCCAAACAGCTCCAGTGTTGCTCTGAATGCATGGGTGTGTAAATCAGAGAGATGTGGGTAGGAAAAAAGGAGTTGAAAGATGAATGGAGGGATGGATGTATCAGTATAAAGGTGAGTGTGGTGTAGACATACCAAAGTCTTTCAATGAGTTACAGGGTCTCTTGCTCCACTTAAGGGTCTGTTGGCTGGGACCTTGTCTGAGACTCCAGAAGTAACAGGGGGAAAAGCTCCTGCCTGACTTCAGCAGGATTTGTTCAGTTACCATCACTGTATGTCTGCATTTCTCTGTGCATAACCAAATCCTGCTGCCTGTAACTGGATCTGGCCAAGGGGAGGCTGTTCTGACCCCGAGCAGAGTACACGTTCCTCCCCAAAGCACCTGCCCTTCTTTCAGGTCTATTTCTGTCCTCCAGTGTCCTTTCATCCCCACTTCCAGGGGATGCTCTGACTCTGTTTTCTGCTCCNTTAAATAAGCATTTTACTTTAAAGTGAGAAGACAGGGGTGAGGAGAAAAGTTAAACCACTGACTCTGCTGACTCTGGCACTTAGTGAGAAACCCATTCCCATCTACACTGGGGAGTGTATTATTTTGACAGTTGTTCCAGGTTGCTTCACTTCCTCATTCCCTTTGGGGAGCTGGCAATATTATTAGACTTGCATCTGGTTTGCAGATGATTTTGCTCACCTTCCCTCTGGTTCCTGTCTCATAAGGTTCTTCATAGCCCCCAGCTCGCAGTGTGACAGGAGAGACTGTGCACTGTGGGGTGCCACTCGACAGTCAGGGGGCTCAGGATCATCAGCTCCAGGCCCTTTCTGCTGTTTGGGGTGTCACGGGGACAAAGAGGGCTTGATCCTCTCTGGACCTCTAGGCACCAGACTCTCACAGGAGCTTAGCTCTAGGCAGAGGATCCAAAAGCTTTTGAGGAGTCCGAGGCATCTCCTGGGAATTGTGTTTGAGTTCAGACCCCACTGTCAGCAGGTTTTTGATTTGGGGAAGGGGAAATAGGACTTCTGGCAGGGTTCAGGTGACCCAGATGTTGGGGAAGGCAAATTCTGGGAAACAGTCCTGGGGAGAGTCAAATGAGAAATGACAGCATGCAAGAAGTGCCAGGGTGTTCATTTTAGGGGCAGCTGGTGGCATGGTGGTTTCTGTGCATCGTGGGGTCAAATTCATTCTAAAAGCATCTCCTTGGAGCTGCCATCAGAGATGCTCGTGAGGCACGGACTGCTGACACTACATCTGAGCCCTGTCACCCACCAGAAGTGGGATGACCTCACAGCCTGACTGGGAACAGAGTCCTCAGGGAACAGCTGTTAGCCCTAGCCTGTCTACTCATCAGGGTGAGGAAATGTCACCTCCACCCTGTACCCATGCCAAGGCTCCAGCCATCCAGGGTGTGCTTCTTGGCTCTTTTTTGTGGTTGTGGCTTGTAGGTGCAGAAAGTTTCTCTTCCTGGTCACCAGGCTTTGACAGGGCTGGAGCTCTCCTCCCTTGGATTCCCAGCTGTTCAGGCCACTCAGGGCAGTGTGGAAACCACAATCTGTGCTCTCCTGTTCCCAGCTGACCTCTTCATTAGAGGCTGGCGCAGCTGTGGAGCTGCAGCTTTTTCAAGGCAGACTCTCCCCCGGTGTCTCTTATTTGCACCCAGTGGAGTTTATTGCTCACAGGCTCTCAGCTCTGAGACTTTGCTCTGATTTTCCTCTCCACAACCCCCCACTGGGTGCTTTCTGGTCCCTCCCCAGCTCGCTCTGTAATCAGATCAGCTCCCCGCAGGGATCCATAGAGGGACACTCGTTCTCAGTGTCTCACTGATTGGGTTTGTTTCAACACAGGCTGATTGTGAAGAGGTGTTCTCAGGGCTGTGTGGTAGCTCTGCCTTTGGAAAAGGAAACACCCTGCTATTTGAGCAGTTAATGATGGCCCTTTGCTGATGAGCACTGGCTGATCTTTGCACAGAGGCTTTTCTTTGGAAGGTTTTTATTGCAGGTGGTGTGGCTTGGTTTGGTTGTTTTTTGTGTGTATGTAGCATGTATTTTTCTATTCCCTCTCCTGTCTAAGGCTGCAGGAGGAAACAAGAAAAGGGGCAAGCATCGACCTGCAGCCAAATACCTTAGCTTGACTTCCATGGTCAGATTCCTCCTTTTGGAGGATGTGACCCTGGGGCTGACTTACTATTTTCTTGGTTTGTACCTTGTTTTTTGAAATGGCTCTCACCTGGATCAGAGTTGGTTACCTTTTTAATGATTCTGTTGCAGATTTATTCAGACCTCATCTGTTGTAGGACGTTTCAATTATCCACCTGCATCTTGCCTCTGGTCCTCTGCATTTCCTGTAGCAGTCATACCCCCATCAGCCATGCAGAAGCACCACGCAGAGATGGCAGCAGTGGTGAGGTATGAGCTCAAGCTCCAGCTGGGTAGAAGTTTTCTGGCAGGCTGGTTGAGCTCAAGATCCCATCTCAAGGCTGGAAAATGTTTCTTTGTGTTCCCTGTGTCGGGCACGTTCTTCTTGCACTGGAAACTTTTTGGTCTTGTAGAAGGCTGTGAAAACTCAGTTTCCTACTTTTCCCAAAAGGAGGATGTGTTCATTAAAACAGACTGTGCTCCCTGCTCAGTCTCCAGACAATTGCATTCCCCTCATGGGCTTTCCTGTTGTTTGAGCCAATAGAGTCCAGGCCTTCCCCCAGTGAGCTCAGTCTCCTTTCTGCTGTTTCTATAGCAACCTCTTATCCTAAAGGAGCCTGAAATCCCTTTGTAAACACAGCTTGAGGATATGCCCACAAACCCACAGCAGGGAGGATGGCAGGTGCCCCAGAGCCCAGAGGGGCACCCAAGAGGAAGTCAAGAGTCATCTTGTGCCACTCTGGTTTTGCAGGCAGATTGGAAAGATTTATTTTTGCCAGCCCAGCTGGTGCTCTAATAACTCTGCTGCTGCTCTGCACTCAGAGGAAAAGGGTCAGGAGGAGGCCTGTAGTGCCTGTAAGTGGCTGTGGCTCTGGGCTACCAGAGGACCTTCATGGCTCACAGCCCTTGGTCTCCTCCTGGCAGCCCTGCATGTAAGGAAGCCTTGATCCAGCATCCCTGGACAGCAAAGAAGAGATTCCCTTGAATTTAATGGGATAGCCCGCATGGGATATGAGCAGGGCCCAGCCTGCTTTGCCAGAGAGATTGTGAATCCAAGCACAGTGTGCCGTTGGAATGGAAACAGGGTTAGCAAACTCAAATACGGTCCAATATTTGTGATGGACCATAAATCCTTGTTGCTCCCCTGGACAAATCCAGCATGGATCACAACTCCTTTGAATACAACTTTGTTGGTGCTCCCAACAAAGCCAGTGATCCTGAATCTGACTGAGACACTGCCTGACCAGTGTGTGCTGAAAGCACTTGCTCATAGCTACTGTTTTAATTTGTCTGTGCTGGCACACAAAGGCACCAAGGCTGGTGGCAGTATGAACAGCAGGTCAGACAGGTCTGCCCTCAGGGATACAGAGCTTCATCTTGCCTTTGACCATAGTGGGATCCTTGAGTTCCTAAATGGCCCTATGGACTTTAACTACTTAGGGACGTTTTTCTACCCTTGCCTGTGAATTTTTGTCCTGAAACTTTCTAGAGAAAATCTCATGGCATAGAGAGCACGTCGTCCTATCTCCTGCCTGGGATAGATAAAGGGGTGGCATAAATTCCTCATGCATGCTCTGAAAGAAAGTTTTCTGGTCCCCCATCACTGCTAAGATCAGTAAGCAGTGGATGGACACGCACGTGTTTCCAGAATGGGTTTCATGAGGCAGTACAGAGCAACGGATTTTCCCCAGCGTGCAGGATTCGAAGCCATCTGGAAGCTGAAAGCAGTGTTTGCTGATGAAAATGTCAGGGAAACACATCTATGGGTGTGTCAAATTCTGCTGTCCCCAGGCAGGCATGGTTGACCACACAGGCAAGTAGGCTGATGGGATCCTTCAGAGCCACCTCAGAAGAGACATCCACCCGCAACCTCTTCTCAACAACTTTGCCCTCAAAGTCCTCAAACTGACTGCACTTGACTTTTATATGCCAATGGTACATCCTTCTGAGGATGTGCTTCTGCCTGTGCCCACCTCTGTCACAACACTAGTTGTGCGAATGATTCTCGGGATGTGGAAGTCGTGGTTTAGCACTTAATTCCATTAAAAGAAGCAGAGGAGTTGGGTAGCAGAGGAACACAGAATATCTGTGGTGTCAACACACAAAACAATTGGCATGAAATTATGCTGATTATTCATGTATTAATTGACAAAAAGACAAACTCTGGAGGAGGCTCCGATTGCTAATTCCCCTCCTGAGACAGGCACAGAAAGGTCTCTTGGAGCAAAATCCACCCCCTGGGAAGCCCTCCCTCAGCCTAAGAGGAATAACATTAATAACACAAACTGAGAGAATTTGTCCTGGGGGTAGTGTGATCGTTTAGACAGGGTGAGGTGGCAGTGTCTTATCACATGCTTTTTTTCCACTTCCCAGGGATAAGTCTGTGTGGAAACAAGAAGCTGTCTTGTTGACATTTGGGCATCAGCCCAGACACTGTCACCATCTGTTCAGCCCTGGAGTGGGGTTGGGGATCTTCGCAGATGGAGGATGAGAGCTGATGGTTAGACATAAACCAAGAGCTGTCACCTCTGCAGGTGAAAAGATCGTCCTCATGCTAGACTGAAGCATCAGCCCTCGCCAGGCAGCCCTCACTGCAGGGAGCCTTGTTTGTTCGCAAGATCTCTGCCAGCTGTGAGGTGCTGGAAGGGGAGCAAGGTGGAGAAGACACGGTTGTTGCTGGGAGACAGGGAAGATGACAGCGGTGAAAGTCACTTCCCTGGTTTGTTGGTTTTGTTGCGTTTTTTTCCCCCCTCACAGACTTGCGACTCTCTGTACCTGTGAAGAACAGACTCTGAAGGCCAAAACACAGGAGAAAGAGTGGTGTGAAAATCCTGACCTTAAAGATGCAGGGAGTGTGATTGTTTTGGTGACTTCATTTATTTTGCTGCTTTACTCCAAGGGTGTGCTGCTGTGCAGCTTATACCCTGACATGAAGTTCAGCTCGGTTTTAAGCCCTTGGTGTAGATTGATCTTTAGTTCCCACTCCTTTATGGTTGCTTATTGCCAGTCCAAACAGCCTGGTGCTGAGACCTGCTTCACCCCAGAGGTGATTTGGCCCTTGGGGTTTCTCACTATAAGGAAGTTGATCAACCCTTGAACACACTGTGAATGAGTGTGCACAACACTCAGCAATTTGGTGTGGGTCAGGGATTAAACTGCTGGGCAGGGGGAAATTGTTCCTTCCTGCCACCACTGAGGGGTCAGGAGAACTTCAGTCATGGCAGCAGAAACTGAGATTTTACTAGAGAAAAGGCAGTTATGGAGGCCTGAATCTTCCTCACTAAGACAGCAACCTTGCTTTCAACGAGCAGCATGTAAAGCAGGAAGAGCAATGCACCTCTGCCTACTAAAACAGATTATTTGCCTCAGAAATGAAGGAAGAAAATATGAGCAAAACCAAACTGCTCCAGACCTGCTGTTTAGCTTGTGCACATGTGTTGCTAAACAGAGTGAGCAGCCTGGTCACAGCTGTGTGGGAGTGGGCTCAAGTGACAGACCAAAACATGTGAGCTCCAGGTAATGGATGGAGAGTTCTCCCTGCTCCCCAGGGAGTGTGAGGAGTGAGAACCCTTGGCTGAATTGTGCCCGTGGCTTGGACTGACTTCAGCTTTCCATGGGAAACCCTCCCTGTCCTTGTCGGTCTGGCTGCTTGCCTGGGTCTGTGCCCGGGTGATGGATGGTGGCTTGGATGTCACCCAGGCAACGAAACCTTGGTGTTGTGCTCCTGGACATGTGGCACTGCCTGTGGTTGTGTGTGGAGACTCAAATTCCCTGCTCTTCCCCACGGCTCTTGAAGGACACGGGCAGCTCTGACCTCCCTGGAGGAGTATGGAGGGATGAAATGGAAAGCCTTTGAGAGCCACCACTGACTGGGAGGCGTGGTGTTAGCTGTGGGGCTGTTGTGTGTGTTGCAGGGATGACCACGAAGAGGGATGGTCGATTGCTCAAACCAGGTCTGGGCCTCTTGAGAGGAGCCCTGGGCAGCTGCTGAGCTTGGGTTGGGGTGTCCAGTTATCCCTGTTCAGCCAGCCCAGCCTGAAAACCTCTTGGGAGTCTTTCTGAGACATGGGATGTGTCAGTGCTTATATCAAACCAAGGCTTTGGGAACTGCCTGCTGTCAGTGCTGTGAAAGGACAAATGAGAACCAAAAGCTCATCCCAGCCTCCCCTGGGTCCTGTACCTTGGTGCTGGTTCCATCCTGGACCAGGGAACCAACAAGGGCTTTAAAAAGCTCATACCCCATCTTTCTGTGTTTTTCTGGGGTTTAAAGGTATGAGGTGGGGGTTGCATACCTTCTCAGGGTGCTCTCTGGTATCTGGTAAGGGGTTGATCTGTCCCCACAGGCTGTCCTGCTGGGTGTTCACTGTGGCTCTGCCTGTCCTTCTGCCCATCCCAGAGGCATGTGCACAGACTGAGGCTTCTGGCACCCTCCCGCTTTTGAGCCCTGTGGGTTGGAATTAGCTGACCGACTGAGGATTTACGAGGAGGGGCTGACACACTGGTGGGTACACGTGGTGTTCTGTTGCCTTTCTCCAGAAAACCAGGTTAATAACAGTAATAAAGCCTTCAGCTTTTTTGCTCTGGTGAGGTATCAGCGTGCTGTCATGCTCTGATGGTAAAACACTTCAATCCAAGTGAGCAGAAGGTGATGGTCCTGTGGAGAGACATATGTTCCTGCTCTATTATTTTTATTGCTCTTAATAGCAGTGTTTTTAAAAGCCCTCCATTTCCTGATTACACCTTTAAGTGCCAAAAGCCGGTCTCCACGGAGGGGGAAGGCAGGAGGAGAGGCCTGGAGGAGGCAGGCACAGGCACAGCCTCTCAAGCAGTGGCTGTTTAAGCTCCGTGACCGTGGGCAGAGAGGGGTGTGCTCTGGGTATCTGAGTGTTCCCAAGAAACCACTTGCTTTGTGCTTCACCCTCCCTGGTTGCTCGGAGCAGGGTACGCTGCGGGAGCCCTGCCATGCTTGGTACCCATCTGTGTCCAAGGTGCCTGGGAGAGCACTCGGCTCTCAGCAGGTCAGAGATGGCCCATCTGGACTGATTCACAGGCAGAGGGAGCACCTGGGCTGGTTTCTTCGCTGTTCTCCCCAGAGCCAGCATTGACTCCTCTCTCTTGAAGCACCAAGATCTTGGGAGCCAGCTTCAGCTCAGCTGGCATCGTAGATGAGGAGGGGGAGAGGGAGCATCCAACCCCTGCTGCCCCCAGCTCCTAATCAAAGCAGGAATGGAGCGTGCAGCTCCTTGCCTCCCCCACCCTCCGATGGAGTAGGATGCCTCTAAAACTGTATCTTTTGCTGAGAGTTGACAAATTTCCCCTTGTTAGGGGTGACCAAATGATTTAGCTGAGCCAGGAGCTGGAGTCCCTCACTGTGGTGTCACTCCAACACTCACTGATACACAGAATGTGGCCCATGGGCTGTCACCTTGGTAGGGTAGAAATCTGGTCTGTGCTCAGAAATCCTCAGAAGCTGCTAAATCAGAGATACTTGAAGAGATCAGAAGGAATCTGTAATGCCAGCGCTGAGACTTTTGGCATGCCAACGTCCACTTCTAAGAATTAGAAAAAAATGTCCCCCTGAGATGGCAGTGGGGAGTGCACCTGGCCCTGGGCTGGTCGTGAATTGCAAATCACTGGTGTTTTGTAACAGGGCAGCTTCTCGCTCTTCTCTCCACCCTCAGGAAGAGATATCTCTCCTGCAGATCAAAACAAAATAGATTGAAGTAACAGTTCAGATGAAGGAACCTGTCCACCCAGGGAACCCTGCAAATTGCTCTGCCATCTCCCTTGAGAGAACAGAGGGATACACATGTATTTGCTCTCCATTTCCAAAAAAAATGCGACGCAGTGAGGTTTGGAGGCAGAGAGAGAGTTCAGAAGAGACCTGCCTGTGTGGGTGGAAGCGCTGACAACCAGGAAACCTCCAGTCTAATAGAAAATGCCACCTGATGGATGCATTAATGACAAGGAAATCTGGGGTTTCAATGCCTGACAATCAAATGTGTGAGTGTGTATGGATGGAGGCTGCTGAGCAGAGTCTTGATCCAGCAGCTCCCATGTGCAGGTGAAAGCAGGATCTGCCAGGGAGTTTAAAGCTAAGCCATGCCTAAGTGATGGTTTGAGCTGAACTGACTGTTATAAATGGGGGCAATGGTTCAGCCTTCCCCAATAAATTAAGGATACTTCCTTTCTGATTCATTAGTAGAGGGGTCCCTGCCCATCCCAAGCCCACTCTTATGTGCAGCACAGCCCCAGGACAGCGCTGTGCCTGGGCCAAGCTGTCTGAGCTCAAAATGCAGCATGATCTAAGTGACCTTTCCAATCTTCATGGCCCACAGCCAGGGCATTTCACTTTTTTTTTTTCCCTGCTGGCCAATGCAAAAATGACCGTCCTTTGCTCTGCAAAATGCTCGGAGCACCAACAGGAAGAAAGAAACCAGTTTTGTCTGAATGGAGCGAGGAGGAAAGGGAGAAATGAAAGGACATGTCCCTGGCAGTCTGTGAGCTGGGTTGGTTTCAGTGATCAAAGGTGACATTAGAGCAGTGCTGGGAGAGGAGCTGCTTTAAATAAGAGGGTTTCATCTTAATTGCATCTTTCTAAAGCCAGTGTAGCTGTTGTGCAATGAAACCTTTCTGAGCCAGAGCCTGATTGAGAGGATGGAACAAAGGAAGAAAGAGAAGGGGAAGAGCATAGCTGTGTCCCCAGCGTTTGGTGAGGAGGGCTGGAGGAGGCTGAGATTTGCCAGAGCACAGTGGTGTGTGTTTCTCTGGCACTCTGCTGTGCTGGGGTCTTGGTTTTCAGATCCCATTGGGGACAGCTGTCAGGACGACAGACCCAAAAAGAAGAGCAGCAGCTTCTTCAGGAAGTCTCCAGAGACTGCAGGTAGCCCAGGGGGATTTCTGTCCCATGTCACAGTTGTGGAGGTGGCAGGATGAGATCAACAGCGACTCTTCTGCCTGCCCAGGGCCTGACTATTGGAGCTGCAACATCCATAGGAACATGGAAAGGAGTTTGAACCAGCCTCTGCTGGCTGCAGTACTGAGAGTCCCTGCTGCCTCCACCTGAGGGGTCAGTGTGCAAAATTCCCTGCATGAGAGTCAGAGGCACAGCTCTGTGGTGATCAATCCACAGCCTGAAAGAGGCTCACACCTGGGATGAGATTTGCTTGCCAGATCCCAGCTGTGTCATGGAGAGCCCTTCCCCATCTGTGAGCAAAACCAAGCGGGAACAACAACAAAGCTGAGAATCTTTGACATCCCCCATGACAGAGTTGGCCATACACCATGAGGCTGGTGTTTTATCAGCTGAAGCCAAGCAACCCTAATGAGCAGCTGATTAGTATAATCACAGCTTCACCTGTTCATCAGGAATGGAGCATTTCCTAATTAGCTACAGGAGGGGCCCTGAAAGGGGTCCAAGGTCAAGGAATTTGAAAGATAACTCAGCAGGCAGAAAGGGGACACTGGTTTTTGCAGGGGTTGACACAGCTCCCTTTTTTGGTTTTTTTTTATGTACCCTGTAGGTTTGGTAGCAGCCTGAGAGCATTTGTCAGAGAGCACTTCTGCTTCCCTGTAACACATTGGTTGGAGGTCACATCCAGAGAGTGTTGGTCAATGGCTCAGAGTCATGATGGACATCAATGACAAGTGATGTCTCTCGGAGGCTGATGTTATTTAATACCTTCATTAATGACACAGAGGAAGGGATTGAGTGCACCCTCAGCAAGTTTGCATGTGACACCAAGCTTAGTGGTGTGGGGGACATGCCTGAAGGATGGGATGCCATCCACAGGGACAATGGGAATCTCATGAGGTTTAACAAGACCAAGTGCAGAGTGCTGCATGTGGGTTGGGGCAAACCCTGGTATAAACCTAGGCTGGATGATGAAGAGATTGAGAGCAGCCTTGGTGAGAAGGGCTTGGGAGCATTGATGGATGAGAACCTCTGCTACAAGGACCAGCTCAGAACTGGGATTGTTCAGACTGGAGAAGAGAAGGCTTCAGGGTGACCTAATTGCAGTCTTCCAGTACCTGAAGGGAGCCTACAAGGAAGATGGAGAGAGACTATAAGGGCCTGAAGTGACAGTACAAGGGGGAATGGCTTCAAACTGACAGAGAGCAGGTTTAGTTTAGATATTAAGAAGTTCTTTACTGTGAGGGTGGTGAGGCACTGGAATAGGTTGCCCAGAGAAGTTGTAGATTCCCCATACCTGGAAATATTCAAGGCCGCACTGGATGGGGTTCTGAGCAGCATGGTCAAGCGGAAGGTGTTTCTGTCCATGGCATGGGAGTTTGAACTGGATGATTTTTAAGGTCCCTTCCAACACAAACCATTCATTGATTCTATGATTTTTGCTCAAGATGTGTCTGTAGTCAGAAATGGGAAATGCTTCACTTGCTGCAGGAATGCAACTGTCCCAGGGAGCAGCACCACATTTCACATCACTGAGAAGTGCTCAAGAATTGCCTTAGGGTTCAAGCCACAGCACAGACTGTGTAGTCCCTCTGTACCTCAGTTTCCCCGCTGGATTTGATTGCTCCTAGAAGTTGCCCAGAAAGCGCCCCTTCAGTTGAAGCACCAGACCTTCCATCCCTTGTAACTGGTGCCCTGGGGGGAAACCCTAAACCGTGAGGCCCCTAAACTCTGCTTCTGGGTCTTCCGTGCCAAAGCTCAGCTGGAAGGGAGGGGGCTGAGCCTTCTTTCCTAAGAGAAGCTTCTGATGGCTTCACCCTCACACACACAGGCGTCTGCTTTGCCCTCTCTCTTTACCTTCCTTTGGCTTTCAAGCCCACTCCTCCTGTGCTCTCCTGCTCCTGAGCCCCACACTGCTGCCAGCCTGGCTGTGCCACTGCGGGAGGACAGGGACGGTTGCATAAGCCACTCTCTGTCCTCCCGCCCGCTCCCGCATCGGCATTCATGCTGCACAGCCCCTATTATTGGGCTTGCAAATGACACTAATTTCCCTTCCCAAGCCCTCCCTATAATTTAGCAGCAATGTCCTGTACTCAGATATTATTAGCTGTGCCTTACGTGAACAGTTGCCCTCTTTCTCTTGGTGGGGGGAGATAATGAATTTGATAGGGACAGCAGACCCGCACCAAGAGCCTTTGTCTTTATTTTTTAATTGACCTGGCTGGCTGGGTTGGAATGGCATTACACAGGCTTTGCTTCAGCCAGCCTCATTCCTGCTCAGTCGTCACCACCAGCTCAGAGGGGATCCCCAGACCTCTGCACTACAGGAGCAGGATGTCTCACGAAGCGGCCAGTGAAGGCAGTGGAGGGAAGGCTTTCTAAGCTCCAGGTAGCTGTGATCTATTTCAAGCCCCTTCACTCCTTGAGAGGCTCACAGCCACCCGGCTCTTTTGTTATACCCCGTTCCTTTAAGATTTCATTGTGCTGGGCTGAATACAAGGTGACCTTGAACCTTAGGCACACCACGCATACACCCGAGCATGTTTTGTTAAGAGTGGAGAGAAGAAGGAATTGTGAAAAGATGAGCTGCAGATGCACTGACCTGCCCCAAGCCAGGGCCATCCATGCTGTGAGTAGCTCAGCCCACGCTGTGCTGCCTTCCTGGCCTTTCCTGCCCTTGCCTCCTCTCCAGTCCAGTGCACCCTTTCCAGTCCAGTCCAGGATTCTATACAGGGAATTTCTGGTGGCTCCACAACTATGTAATAATTCATAGCTTGGCCTCCAGTTCCTCCTGCTCCTCAAGCATATATCAGATATATGTGAACAGACAAATGCAGTCAGCGTCCCCACTATCCAAATGACACTTTCTCCTTGTCCCAGCCAGAAATAAGCTGGCCATGAGAGGTTTCTACTCCAGCAGAGTAGTCACTAGGATGCTTCTCTAGTTCTCATCAAGGAAAATAACCTCCAACCAGCAGGTAGGAGGAAGCAGGATTGCCTCCAGCAGGCACAGGATGCCCAGGTGAGGGGTCTGTATCCCAGACTGCTGTAGTACTCTTTCATCTGCTTCTGAGCACACTTGGAGACCGTATAACCATAGAATATCCTGAGATGAAAGGGACCCACTAGGATCATTGAAGTCCAACTGCTGGCACTGCAATGCTTTTGTACTTCATGGCATTCCTGTGCTTTGAGGCTCTCCTGCCTTAGTTCACTGGCCATGGGCAAGCTCTGCTGCTGGGTGTGGACAATGGCAAGACTCAAGCCCTGGGGACCCAGGGAAGGAGCAGCCCAGGAGCAGATCAGGGAAGGAGAGCAGCCAGGACAGACAGGGAAGCCATGAGGTGCTGGACAGACTTTCTTGGTTGGAGAACGCTGTTGGAAACTCAGCTCTGTTTCCCCAGTCTATTTCCCCAGACACTGGAAAGAGCTCATTTTCCTTCCTCCCACACAGTCACCAGGAGTCTTATACTGGTGATAGATGAGGAACTGATGCTCCAGCTTTGTTAATTTTCTGTGCGTGCTTTTACTCAGCAGTGCCGTGAGTTTGCGTAAAGGATTTGCATCTGGCTAAGTAAACATATTAGAGATTCAGTCTATAGAGGAAGACTTAGAAGATCATCTTCTGTTGACCCCTCTCCTCCTGATTACCAGCCCTCCCTCGAGCAGATGCTCAGCTCTGCAGCAGGGATCACAGGTGCTGGGTTCTTCTAAGCTCAGTTTCTGCAGGAATATAATATTCCTGCTGATAATTAAAGATAAAATCCAGGGCTTTGCTACAGGCTATCTCTGCTGGTGACCCAGGAACTTAATCTGAAGCTTAGCAAAGGTCTTGCTAATTTTAAACCTGGGAGGGCTATTGGGCTGGGCTCAGTAATGGAGGGAGGGAGAAAGCCTAGACTGAGTTGGATCAGCTTGTGCTGTCATTTCTTCTAGCTTTGATTCAGTTCTCCTGGGAAGACACCCAGCTGGGCCCTGCTCCTTCTCTATGACACCTGAGGTTGCTCCACCAGCTGGCTTCAAAGCTTCAATGCTGGCAGAGATCTCTTTGAAATATTCTGTGTTCACCTGAGAATATAAAAAATAAAAGGAAGAGGAGGAAGAAAGCAGGGAGAAGAAAAGCTCCGTGGGCTTTTGGAAATGTGTGATGGATGTGCCCCCTGCCAGCTGTGTGCTGGATCAGCTGTGTAAATCCTGGGGGCTTTGAGAAGATCCACCCACCTGTTCTTGAAAGGATTCAGGTTGGGAAGAGAGAGCAGGGTGGGTGGAGAGGACAGCACCAAGCACTGGTGTCACCAGAGCCCTTCCAGGACCTGACAGTCTTTGACGTTGCTTGTGGCACTCGCTGACAGGAAGGGACTGAGATGTTTTGGTTACAGGGGGTCAGGCAAGGACCAGGACTGCAGGGAGGAGACACTGATGCCAGGAGCTGCTGTTGGGAGTTTCTGTGCAGTATCACAGCTGTTGATCTCTAGTGTCTGGCTGAAAGGATGTGGTGGTGATGACAGCTCCTCTTTCCTGGCCAAGATCCTTCTGGGGGTTGGATTAGCAGTGGTTTCACTGCCTCTTGGCATATTAAGTAACCTCCCAAACAAAAGAGTGAGTGAATGGAGGAGGTGAGCTCATGCTGGAGTTTATCATCACTCCCATCAGAGACTCTGCAATTGTGTGGTCTTCCTAGGAGATAATGACGTGATCTTTATCAGTGCTGAAATCAGCTGGGTCTGTCCCTCGTGGAGGAGAAAAACGGGGCAAACCCTCCTGTCTCTCCTGATGGCCAGCAAAAGCAATTTACACATTGAGTGCCTGGAGAAGCATCTCTGCTCCTGGTACCTCCCTCGTGCTGCCAATGGCTGTCCCCCTCCCTTGGCAGCAGGGTTTTATTTTTCACTGTTAACCTGTATTTTCCCACCAGCATTGTGATACTGATGCCTCTTATCTCCTGGGGGAAGAGGTGGAAATGCCTCCTCTAAAAGTTTTGGAGCTTGGTTTTGGTCAGGTGATCTCTCAGGATGTTTTCCCTTCTTGCTTTCTTCAGTGTACTGATATGAAGATCCTTCCCCTGTTCCCCAAATGACCAATAATCGACCATTAAAAGCAATAATCTGAAGACATGATTTTTTTCAGCAGCTATAAATAGGTTTTAACATAGCTTCAGCTACTTACACTGGTTTGATCTTTTGTGTCAGGAGAGGCAAAAAAAAGATTAAGGAAAGAACAACAACAACAACAAAACAAACAAACAAAACCACATACAACCCCCCACCAAACCCCCCCTAAAACCCCAAGCAAACAACAACAAAACCAAACACAAAAAAAAAGAAGAAAAGAAAAAAAAAAGAAAAGAAAGAACCAAGATTGTAAATACCACCTTTTCTCTTTCCTTCAGCTGGAGGAGAATAACTCCTCTCAAGGCCACCAGCCCCATTCTCTGCCAAAAGACTCACAGCTGTACATGAATCTTGCAGGTTGTCTTCTGATCCTCTGGTCCTAACATCTAAGTAAATATATGGACAGTGAACAGGAGAAGGCATCAGCATCAGGCCATAGGGATGATGTGTATGGAAAGGAACCCTTCTGCTGGTTCCCAAGCCCTGACATCCCACGAGCCTGCCAAGATTTCCTGCAGTCTGGCAGCAGATCATGCCCAGAAATACTGCTAATGAAACAGTTTTTAGAAGCATGGAAAGTTGGGAGTTACTACACATTCCCTGGGGGGGTGTCTGGGCTTCTGGAGATTCCAGAAGCTGTGGGGAGAAGGTTCTGAAAGGGTGGGATTTCTTCTGAAGTTTAGTCATGAGCTTGGAACTGGATCTCAGCCCTGCTCCATGGTCCTGGAGAGTTGCACAGGTTTGCAAAGCACTCTTGTGACCTCTCCTGTTGCTGCAAGGAGTTATTAGAAAAGGACAAAAGAGAGAAGTGTCTCTGAGCCACTGTACAAATCCATGAATGAGAATCTTGAAGACTGTGTTTCCTCCTTGCACCCAAAGTCCTCAACTCCAAAGGCATGGCAGGACTGGGAGAGGCGGCAAGGACGGCCACCAGTGTGTGAGGTGTGTGTGCAAAGCACAAAGGGGGCAGGACTGTTCAGTCTTGGAGCAGAAACATGCTTTAATCTGTGATCTTTTCTCTTTCCTGATAATCCTAATATGAAAGCAAACGTGCCTTGATTGAGCAAAACGAGGAGAAAATGGAAAATGCCTAGCACAGGGCTGATGATAGTATACGTCTCTCTTGCTCTGTCTCTGGGGGCTGATTTCCCAACCTTGCCATGCTCCTCCACAGAGGCAGGAGATGGTCCCTGCAGCAGCTGGACAAGGAGCTCTCGATGCCGCTACGCAGCCTTGGAGGGATCTCTGAGCTTGTTCCACCTGGGAGGTAGTGCCTGCTCCCCGAGCCTGCAGCAGGGATGTTTCTGGCAATGGAGGCCAATTACCTTACATGTTGAGCAATTTGGGAGTGATTTCACGCTCCCTGGGCGTACCAAAGCTGTGCCCGGAGAACCCGTGCTCTCGGAGCAGGGATGCTAAACATCAAACAGGACTTGAAGTTTCCAGCATTTAATTTCCCATTTAGCCAAGGCAATTAAAAGCATCACCATATAGAGTGGCAGATTTTCTCCTGCATTTTTATTTGCCTGCGTCCTTAAAGAGAGTGGCTCAGAAGCAATGACATCCATCCTACTGAAGCAGGAACAAGCCCGTCTGCTTGCCCCTGCCAAGGACATCTGAATGTCTGCTCCGTATTTACACAGCCCTGGAAGCCTGGACTCTAGGAGGATGCCCTAACCTGCCTGAAGAACCACAGTGCAGGCACATCTCCATATGAGATGGCTCTTCTGCTGCTGGCATAGCCAGCAAGGCAGCAAGGGAAAAAGGATGAAAATTAATTTTGAGAACAGGGCCACTGATTGGGGTGAGAAGGTTAAGCAACATTCTTCTTGGACATTCCAAGTGAAAGGAAGATAGCAATGGATGCAATTTGTGGCCAGTGAAATTCCAATTAGACATTAGGAGAGAAATTCACCCTTGGGATGGTCAGACACTTGGGACAGGGGTCCAGGAAGGTGGTGAGTCTCAGTCCTCAGAGATATTCAAGCCTTGACTGGACAAAGCTGTCCCTAGCCAGTATAAGAGGGGTGCTAGCTGGCTACCTTTGAGCTTTACTGTCTGGGTTATAGGTCTGAAGGCATCAATTTCTCTCTAGAAAAAGGGAACAGCACTGATGACTGCAAAACTGGTGAGAGGCACCTGAAGGGGATGGTGAAGGTGCTCCTGAAAGCACCATAGGAACAATCCAGCAGTGGGAAGTGTGCTCCCAGGGCTGGTCATCCCTGCAGCTGGCCATTCCCTGGTCACTGGCTGTTCCACTGGGCATACCCAGGTTTTTCCTCTCAGTGCTGGCTCTTGGAGGACTTTGAAGTGCATTTCCTTCCGTTCAATTATCTCTGGGAGCTCTGAAGGGTGGTGGCAGAGGTGGCTGTATCAGTTCATTTGTTCTTCAGTGGCCGAAGGGTTTTTAACCAAGTAATTAAGGGTTGTTTCCAGCTGTACCTGAGAATCAACCAGTGAGGCAGAGATAAGGTAATGGCATCACAGCAGGTCCTCCACTGTTATTTCTGGCTATGAATTAATCACAGCCACTGAGACCCTGTGAGTAACTGCATTGATCATTTGCAGCAACAATAAGAATTTCAACCAGTTATGCTCTTTTCCTCTCTAGAAATACTTTGGAAACTGCTGACTTAATGAGCATGGGTCCAGGCTCTTCCCAGAACACTAATAGCATCCATTAAAAAAAAAAAAAAATCATCCAGCCCTTTATTTTGTGGCTGCTGAAAAGCCTGTCACTGTTAACTGCCCATGTCTGGGGTCTGCTGAGCGAGACTGAACTCTCCAGTTCACAGGAGGATCCAAGCTGTTCCCTCAGAGAGACTGGGAAAGATTAAAAGCAGCTGAAAGCAAGTCATGCTGGCTTGATGAATGGCATTTGGATGCTGTCATGTTGTGGCTGCTGGCATTGTCTTCCTCGAGAGCTGTAGCATGAGCCTCCAAAAAACCAGTGCTTGGGGTAAAGCCTTGAGGAGCCACAGGGTGAGCTGAGGATCCCACCTTGCCTTTCTACTTGTGTTTTTAGAGCTTCGCAGTGATGAGATGAAATCCCAAATTGAGAAAGGTGGTCAGATGGCCACAAAAGGCTCAGACCGAAAAAAGCAAAATTGAGCAAAGTGGATTATTATGTTTTGAAGCCATGCATGTCCTTTTTGAACCTTTGAAAACTGCCCAGGGTGAGGAAAGGGGATGAACTCAAGACTGGTCATTCCTTTACCCACAGAAGCACAAGCTTGTACCTTGGGGGCTTTAATACAAAATATTGTTTGTTTAATCATGCTGCCACTGCCCGCAGGAATGATCTCCATGGCAGGAGTGCCGTGGGGCTGGGATGCTGTGCATGTGTATGAGGCCAGGCTTTGTCACTCCTGCTTTCCAGAAAAGCAGCGCTGATGGTGCTGAGCAAACAGCCCGAAGTGCATCCCACCAAGAATGACTCCAGCACGTGCTCAGGACCTCACACCATCCCTGCCACACTCTTGGGAAGGGTGGCACAGCTGTGAGTGACAACAGGGACATTCTGGCTGCACCAGAGTCGTCTCCAGATGGCTGCTGTCACATGTTTATATCCTCACGTGGCTTCCAAGCAATAAGAATGACTGGAAAAGCCACATTTAACAGTGTGCTTCCCTCAGCCCTAAGTAGGTACTTGAGAAAAAAGTTCACGCTGTTAAGGGATGTTTTGGGCAAGTTTTTTCCCTTGTGCAGGAAGGGTGATCTACTCAAAACAAGGAACAGATTCAGAAATCAAAGTTAAGTTCTGTGAAGACTCTCTAGCCCTTACTGGAATTATCAAATTCCAGATTTTAAGGCTCTGGCCTTTATTATGGCTTGGTAAAGCAGACGTAACAATCTGTGGTTTGTGTATTTACACTGCAAACACTTCCACATCAAGACTACCTCCTAGCTTGTCCAGCTGGGAATTGTTGGTCTAATTTTCAGATGGAAACTGGGCTCATGCTGTTTGTAGCAAACAGTGAAGAGAATTCCCGTATGTCCCTAATGACTCGAATAGGCAGGATTATTCACTCAGTTTTCCCACCCTAACAAACAGAGGAAACAGCTGTCACAACTAAAATACCTTTCAAGAGCTGAAAAAAACTTTCCAAGCATGGGCTGGATTGGAAAGCTGAACACTGACTTTTGTTACACTACCAAACTCCTTAACCCCCAGAATGGGCCAAATAATATATTTCTTTTAGATACTCTGATACATTTTTTTTGATAGTTAAACTTTATTTGAATTTTTATTTTATAAATTAAATTAATTAAGTTGAAAAGATGAATAATTTTTTTAAAAGCTGATGTCTGAAACTGGATTTTTTTTTTTTTATTTCTGTATTTTTAAAGAATATGGATTGAATCAGAGTGCTTTTTTGGTTTTGTTTGTTTGGGTTTTTTGTTTGGTTTGTTTTGTTTGCTTGTTTCAGACAAAATTGCTGCCTTCAGCAGGATTTGGCAAACATTTGGCAGGGTGACCCATCTTTGGTCCATATTTCCCACCTGTAGATGGACCCTCACTACAACAGCTCATTGAGTTAAGGAGAAAAGAAGATGGATCCAGTCACAGTAGGATTCACTTACTCGCTGGTAAACACCCATTACTGGCAGGAAATTATTTCCTATGCTTCACCAGAACTTTAACTGTATGTTGAATAATCTGCCTTATTTACCACACAGCACAACCCAGGAAATTCCTTCACATTCAAGTGGCAAATATTAAATACTGGTTTCACCAGCAAACAGCCTCTGGGCCAGAAAGGACTTACCTGGTTTATTTATCTGTTAAGAGTTTTCTTTTATTGAACACAGCTGTTCAGAGAAAAAAAGGAGAAAACACAGTAGTACTAAAGAGGGAGCTGCCCAGACATCCCAGGAGAATCCAGACTTAGAAACCTTCTCTTATCACCCAACAGGAGGGATTCAGAGGAGAAACACAGAAATTAGTGCTTAGAAGTTCTTTTGCTTGAGCTTAATGTCTGTTCTCCAGAGATGCACAGTGATGTTTGAGTGAGAAATAGGTCAAATTAAAAAATAAGAATTTTCCTGGCCAGTCCAAGATAAGGTAAATCCCAAATAATAGCATTTTCTTGCATAACATTTATATATACAAAATGGTGGGAGAGATACCTCAACAATCTTGAATAGCCAAAAAAATGGCAATTAGTAAATATATCATGCTCCTCACATCAAAAAATAAAGGGTACCAGTGAGAATCAGAGGATTTGAGAAAAGCAAAAAAAATATACTTTTCCCCACATTGAGTTATTTAGTGATGAATGTTATTGCTCCAGGCAAAAATGTAATAAATCCTAAAACAGCCTGAAGTTTTCATGGGAGAAGCACCAGGGCCTGTTAATAGCTGAGTGTCAATGTCCACTTCAGGAGTCTATCAGTCATAAACTGCTTGAAAGAAGGAAGAAATTCCAAGGAAAAATCACTCCAAACTTGAGGGTTTTTTATTTTAAACAACTCCCTGCTAGAATTCCTGACCAGTGCCAGATTCAGGTGCAGGATCATATGGACTTCTAATAATCTTTTTGGTTAATGCTTTTCATTGGCAATGCCTTAATTCCTACCCATGACAGCTTTTCCTTCCACTAGACTGGAATTTCTCACCAGCACATGGCTGGTCCAATGCCAGGAGGAACAGGCTCAGCCCACCAAGCCTTTGGAAGTCCAAGCCCCCAGGATTCAGTTTTGACTTAGAAACCATGAACACTAAGCTGAGCTCTTCCTGGCGACCAAACCAGGTTTTGCCCAAAGCCTGTGCTCAAACATTTTTCTGACAAGACCAAGGAACATGGATTTTCTTGCAATTAGGAGACAAAGAAGTGCCAGAGCACTTTGTTCATGTACCCAAGTACCACAGGTTTCTAAATGCCACCTTGGAACCAACTCGGCTCCTCTCTGGCTTGAGCATGTTATCCAGCACCCACTTGAAGGCACCCAGAGAAACTGAGGCCATTCTCCTTGAGTTTGCTCTTCCCATTTTATCTCCCCTCTGCTAAAGATATGCTCCCCGTGTCTTATTTGCATTTGTCTGCCTTCATCTCTCAGCCACTGGCTCTTGTTCCAGCGCTCTCTGATAGATTAAAAAGCTCTTTAGAAACTGGTGTTTTCTTCTGCTGACGGCACTTAGGCACTGTAATCAAATCACCTCTTGACCTCCTTTCTGATAAGCTAAATAGACTCTTTCAAGGTCTTGTTGAAATTTTTTCTGTTGCTCTCAGATTATTTGCAAGCTCTCTCCTGCAGCACTCAGCCTGTACGCAGCACTCACGGCCTCCTCCTAGGATGGGGAGGTGGAATATGCTTTTTTCAAAGAAATGGGAAAAGTTGTGGCATATCTGAGGCTTTGGCTTGGAGTCTGACTTTTCTACAAGGGCATCTATGTGCCCAGAGCCTACCTGATACCCATGGCATGCTCCTCCTTTATCCACACATGCCCAAATTTCCCCTTCATAAAACGACTTCTCCTATTTAGGGTACAAATGGTGTCATCACATGTCAGCCCCAATTCCCAGGCAGAAATCCTTCTCTTCACCTGGAGCACTCAACACCCTCTGAACAGACCCGCCAAAGTGTTTCTTGTGGACTTGGGACAGAGCTGTGCCCCAACACACCTGGTGCTGGCTGCCTCTCTCTCCAGCTGCCCCCTTCCCAGAGCACATCTTCTTCCTCCCTTCTCCTGCACCCTTCACTGCTTCTCCCCCTTTATGGGCCTGCAGCCCTTCTCCTCAGGACACAACAGCAGCATCCTCACCCTGCACATGTCCCTTGCAGAGGTGTCTCCCTCCCTCAGTGCCCTTCCCTTGCCGCAGGATGACCAAGCATCTTCTCTGCAGTATTATAAGAACTGCAGGATGTGGAAGATCCTGCTTTTTGCAGCCAGATGTTGTCAGCCTTTAGTTTCTAGAGCTGTTTTTATTAGAGATCCTCCAGTGCTCCCACAGCCTCTGCATTTTTTCATCGATGAAGCAACGAGCTCCAGATTTGAAGCCCTTCCTAAGTGTGTCAGACTTGGAATGACTCCACCAGCTTTTCCCACCGCTCAGAGGCATTCAAAAGGTATTTAATTAAACCCACATCAGATTGCTGTTAGCAAGCTTTCTCCAATTAGCAAGGTGGAGAGAACTACATGTCATGGGGGGAAATGAGCAGACATGAAATGGTTTTGTTGCCTATGCCTTCTTCAGTGTCAGATTAATTGGCACTTTTCTTCCAATTTGAGGCAGAGCTCTGGGTGCACACGGGTCACAGCATTGCAGAGCAATCCCATCCCATTTTGTAGTTTCCTCTCTCTCTCAGTATGATTGAAAATTTCCTTAGGCACTTGAATCATGTTGTGCTCTGTCTGCCAGAGGAAAAAAAAAAAGGAAAATTAGTGGCACACAGACTGGTCCTAGGCAGGGTTCTTTCAGGATCTTCACTCTCCTCTTCCTTACCCATGTGTGCAAGTGTGTTGGCTTTTTGTGCTGCTTGAACACATGCTCCAAACCACAACTGGTTGAAATCAACCTCAAATGGACTTACAGTCACTCAGGCCCTCTCTGTATGAAACAAGTTAAATTAGTCAGAGGGTGATCCACCCTGACTGAGAATCTGCCTCTGTGTTTTTCACTTTGAACCTGCAGGGATCAGCTGCAAGGAGAGCTGCTCCTTCAAAAGCAGTAACAAGAGACTTGCCCAGCAGAGGTGCTCTCTCTGTGACCCCAAGGACCTGCTGGCTCTCAGGACGTGTGTGCGACACTCATTTAAGTCGTCCCCATGCACTGTCACAGCCTGGTGACGTGTCCCAGCTGGGGCTGAGTTTGCATCCTTGGAACTCCTTACAGGGGTGTCCTAAGGGTGCTGACAATCAGCTCCACTTTTCCTCCCACAGTCCCAGTCCCAACAACACAACAAATTCTCTTCTATCAAATCAGGGCACCAGGCTTTGTTTATTATTTGGAAATTGCAAACCAGACCTACCATGTGTGAGCTCACGATGGGGACATGCTGCTATGACAACAACATGAGGCTGAATCACCCAGACAGACAAGACACACATAATTGTGTGATCACCTGTTCCCGCTTGTTCAAAGGAAATTTTATTAGTGCTGCTGAAGGTACATTAGTGAACAAAGCATAAAACATCCACACATCAGCTGGGGCTCAGCTATTCGATGCAAGCACAGCCTGAGCCTGGTGCCTCACTGTTTCTGCCACTCAGCATTTCACAGGATTCAGAACAGAATTTACAGAAACCTGTGTCTACATGTGAGGGATCAAGAAAAACTCAGCTTCTACTCATATGAAACATTCATAGCTTTTGTGTTTTGTTGAGAACACTGGAGTTTTGTAGGATATTTGTGGTCAGTGGAGGGATGGTCTGGATCCAGGATGCTGGTGAGAGAATGGACATGACTGATGGAAAACATCACTCTTTTTAACATTAAAAATCCCAAAGCAACAATAATTAAGAATGGTAGGTGGGAGAGGAAAGATATTCTGTTGTACTGCAGACAAGCAGGAATATGCAGGGTCATCCTTCACTCAGCCATACATATAAATGTGTTTGTGCTGTGCAGGTGCATCAACCACAGCATCCACTTCCAGCTGCTGAGAGCACAGTTACACTTCTTTCCTTGCTCCCGTGTTCCTCCTAACATGAGGGTGCCAAAATTACAACCCCAGTCATGGGACTGCTTTGTATGTCCTTTTTTAGCCATAAAACACCTGGGCAGCACAAAAATGGCTTAATGTCAGTTCCAGAATACTCCTAAATGGGGGTGTCTGGTGCTCCTTTTTAATGCTCTGTCTTTTCCAGATCTGTTGGTGGTTTTGCCTCCTGAAGTCTTTCACACCTTAATCTTGTTCACCCAGAAGACTCCAGCAGGTATAAAGAGCTGCTCAAGTAGAAAAAGAAAGCCCATTGTGTTTATTAATCACACTCTTTTTGAAACGGTGGTCAAAACATTCATAAGTAATTTTTTTTCCCAGGCTTTTTGTCAAGATTTCAACACACAGTGACAAAAAAAGCAATTTCAGTAGAGTATTTACAGCATTTGAAGACTTTCTACCAGGCAAATCAGTGGCATTTTTACATGACTTGGGGAATTTTTTGCCAGTGCTCCGTTCTGATAGTGCCCAAATAAATATCAGTCAAATTTCTCCAGAAGCTGATAGGGGGCATTGTTGGCAGCAGTAATAAGACCTGAGATGTGGACATTTCCCCTGTAGATAATGCACATGCATGAGTGTCTCACTGAGAACATTTCCATCTGCTCCATGGTGAGCGGAAAATGTGGGTATTCCACAAGAACCATGCTGAGACCACTCAATCAACCACTAATAAAACCAGCCCTGGAGTAGTTTGAAAACAAGAGGCTCAGATGCACAGACATGAAACATTGCTGGAGGAGCCTGTGCTACAAACCAGGGCCACTCCAGTGACAGAGCACATTGTGAAGAGCAGCATCTCTCCCACCTGCCCCGGGGTGTGGGACCAAGGCTTAGCCAGGTGCAAGGAGGCACTGTTTGAAAGTCAGCTTCAAAAGGCATTGAGGAAGGAAAAAAGTCCCAGGAGGGAGAATAGTGAAACATAACAACAGATTTGCAGACAAAAGCAAGACCTCTGTGTTGAACAGAGAGTGAAATGCATTGAAAACTGCCTGAAGGGCCATTCCAGGGAGAGGTCATCAGCAGCACAAGATCTAGTTGGAGTCCAGCAGGTAGCAGTGTGTCCCAGGGGTCAGTGCTGCATCGAATCCTGTTCAACATCTTTATTAATGGTGTGGGTGACGGGGTAAGAGTCCCCAGTAAGTTTGCTGATCGTTCAAGACCAGAAGGAGTGCCTGATACACCTGAGGGTCGTGCTGCCATCCAGAGGGACCTTGACATGCTGGAGAAATGGGCTGACAAGAACCTTGTGAAGTTCAGCACGAGTGAAAAGTCCTGCACCTGAGGAACTGCCCAGGCACCACCAGTACACTCTGGTGGTTCAGCAGTGGTGCATGTTGCCCAAAGTAGAGTCTCCATCCTTGGGGATACTCAAAAGTCGACTGGACATGGTCCTGGGCAAACAGCTCTAGGTGGTCCTGCTCGAGCCATGCAGACCAGCTGACCTTCAGTCCCTGTTAGCCTCAACCATTCTGTAAGTCTGTCATTCTGAGGAGGTTTTAAAGGGGAGATTGAACAAATATATGTTCAGACTCTTTCAGGAGGATGGACTAACCTTGTGAAGGCTCCCCCAGTCCTGCCTGGGCTCTGGCTGGGGTTGAGAGGATCTTCACACCAGGTCTACACCAGCTGGCAGTGTCTGACTGCCACTGGACCAGACCTAGCAGCTGCATTTGCTCAGTGACATTGTGCTGTTAATAGGAATTTTCAAGAACAGATGGTGCTAGAAGATTTTTTCTTAAGAATGGGGGAAATCTTAACTGGTTTGTTTAGATTTAAACTGAAAGATGTGTGGGGGAAAAAAAGCCATTCCACACTCTTTCTGGTTTTGGGTTTTCTTCTGCAACTCCATCTCCAGTCAGAAGATTGTAATGTCGCTGCACAGATACAGGAGAAGAGGGGCACCTGTGGGCATGGCTGTCACCTCTTTGCATGTTCTTGGTGCTACAGGTTTGAGTTAGAGAGGCAAATTCTCAAGCAGGAATCTCAAAAAAAAAAAAAAAAAAGACATGAAGCAATCCTATGGCCTTGCACTGCTTAGAAATCTCGGGATACCTTTTGATGGCATCCTCTTGCCAGAGGTGAGGTAACCTTGTGCATTAGCCCTTAACCTCAGTTTTCTTCCACAGCTTGGCAGATGGATTTCATGATTTGTAAAGGTCTGAATAAGCTGTAGAGAATGGATGTTCCTCAGATCTCTGCCTTGAACCATTCTCCTCTCAAACAAAATGCAGAAGATGGACACAGCGTGAAGTGAGGGGGTGGCTGTCATTCTGCTATGTCATGTCATCAGTCATCTCCTCTCCCCCCCAGCCTGACTTGGGGATCCTTTCTACCTGTCTCAATGAACAGAGCCAGGGGAACACACACATACATACAGCAGAGAACAGAAATAACCTAACCTGGCAGAAAGCAGGCAGGCTGTCACACCTCCAAGGGGAAAACTGATATAGCCTCTTGCTTCTGTTTCAAAATCAATTTCAAGCTGGTTCCACAAAAGAAATGGCATAAAGGGCAATAGATCTGGCAAGAGAGGCTGCTGTTCCCAGGATGATGTATGGGAGATGAGTACAATTACCTGCATGCCTAAAGCTGGTACACAGCCTTTTTAGGTTCAGCAGACTCTGGCTGTCCTTCCCCATCAGCAGGAAGATAAAACAAAATCTGCAAAGCCTCTTATGGGGCTGGGCTTGTCTCTGCTCCTGCTGTCTTGGAGAACAGAACAAGGAGCAGCAGTGGAGAGAAGCAAATGCATAAACCTAATGAGAGAAGCAAAGCAGAAACCACAACACTGATTCCTACACACACCCTCTTGCAGGTGCCACCCTCTTTCCTGTGAAGGCTCACCTGGAGTTGGCATGGACATCATGAGTTTGTGGGGAAAGAGATGCTGAGGTCCTGGCACCATCCACTCAGCCAATGTTTAGTGGGTCACCCCACAGAATGGGGACACCTGCTCAGGAGTTATGTGATCCTCACACAGCTGATGTGCAGCAGGTAGAACATGATAAAACAGCTGAACACCTTTGGCCCCTGGATTTAATTTCTGTGGAAGAAGGAGACATAGGCAAGCAATGGTTGCTGCATTCCCCCCAGGAACAGCAAGGCCCTTGCACTGGCTTCTTCTCTCTGCTTTTGTTTGGAGGCCAAATGCAATAGGAAATACCAGAAGCTGGAAGTTGTCTCCAACTGTGGTTCTGGTTTTTCTCAGGCGGACAAAAACTCGGGAGATCTACAGCTCATTTAGGAGAGATGGGGCCGATGGTGTCTCCTGTTATTTGGTGAAATTAATGAAGTCTAATCTTTTTTTTTCTCTTGAAAATTGAAATGCCTTGGGAAAACTGTATCCTGCGTCTCATGGCTACAGGCAGCTCTCCTGAATAAGCTATTGTCAGGCCTCAAAGATGTGAGTCACAGCATCTTTAATCTCTGGGCGGGAGCATTCTCCATGGCTTTCATGCTTTGGAATAAATCTTCAGAGATGTTCCCAAATTAAGCACGATTCCTTTCTAATCTCCTTGCACTTCTTCCTCTCCCCATTTTATCAGCCAGGCTCAAACACATTTCACATGGCCTACTTCGAAGCAAACTGATTAATGTGATCGCTTCAGGTTTTAGGAGGGATCAGTGCTTACAGCACGGGAAAGGGCTCCTACTGCTGCCAGAAGCCCCAGCTCCACAGCGGCTTGGGTGGCTTAAAGGGATCTGCCTATGAGCAGAGCTGAGAGCAGAGGGTGGAATCACAGACTCACACGGGCACCTGCCCAAGTCCAGCAGGACTCAGCGCCCAGGCAATTCCCTGAGCCCTCAAGCATCAGAAGCAGCATCAGGCTGTATAATGTGGCTGGTGCCTCCTGGGCTTGGGGGAGAAGGGGGGAGGAGCTGCTGGCCTGCAGAAGGGATGTGCTGTGCTGCCCAGTGGCACCGCTTCCCTTTGGCAGCAGCCAGGTACCACGACCTCCTCCGGTTCCTTCCGCCAGAGGCAGCTGAGCAGAGGCTCACAACTCGTGCTGCAGCTGGCACACATCTGCTGTAGAACAGAGGGTTTGGGTCTGCATCACTGCCATGTGGGATTCAGGCCTAGCTGTGGGGTGTGAAAAGCTTGAGGTGGGGAGCAGTTGTCTGAACGTCAGTCAGGGATAGAAAGGGATGTCATAATGGGGCGGTGAAATGCTTTGGAAAAACACTAACTGTGGGTCCATATGTGTGTATTGACGTTGCTCACAGAGAGAAAACCGCTCCTCTTGGCTTTTGTGAATCAATTTTCTGATAAAAGATGCAATCTCTCTCTGCCAGCCTGCCTGTGTTCAGCTCATACAGGTCATCCTCTGTTGTCTGACAGAGGGGCTGCTTGCCTGTGCTGTCCTTGGTCAGCCCCCAGGAGCTCACAGCCTGCACAGACAAAAGCTGTGCAGTGATCAGCTGTGTTTCACAAAGAGCTAGAGATGGAAGAACTATGAAGGAAGGAATCTCCCTTGCAACTGCAGTTTTGAAGAAACAGGGTCCTGAATCCAGGGCTACATTTGCCTGGGGCTGGGAGTCTCAGAAGTATAAGTGTCCTTTGATTTGCCACCAGACTTCAGAGTGGGAGAGGCTACAGTTTCTGAAGATAAATGAAATAATAACTAAAATGCTGAAGTAAAAAACCAATACATCTTGATGGGTAACACCAAATGGGACACTGCCCACGGAAAGCTGAACCTCATGGAGCACCACAGAATTCATAGAGCAGAGTAAATATTGATGGTGGACGGGATAGGAGAAGCACAACTAAACAAAAGAAAAAGTCTTGACAGGTGTGGGCCTCCTGATGCTGCTTGTTTCCTGCAGAGCCTCTGCCTCGAGCAGAGCAGGGCGATGAGGAGCCCTAGAGCTCCTGCCTTTGCAGTCTGGCCCTTCTGTCTACAGTCCTGTGCATTTTTTTCCTTGATTGACAAGAGTGAAGGACCCTCATGCTTTAGTGAGTGTATAATGGCTGCCTTGATGTCATTTATTGAAGCTTTGGAATAGCTGTGCTTTCTAGTTACTTCTTCCCACCTGCCTGAAGAGCACCTTTTGCTTTCAGATTAACTTCTTGCTGCCTCTTTGAACTTGTGCCTCTGTACTCCAAGCACCCTGGGTTTTGCGAGATCAAGGCAGGCTTGGTTAAGGTAAAAGGCAAGTAGTGATCAAGGTGGTTTTTATTTCCTTTCCTGCGCAGAGACGTGCCAGCTTTGCTGATTAGACTGTGTGTGGCACAATCAGAGGCCTTGTGCCTTCAAAGAGACCCTCCAAGAAGAACAAGTTAGTAAGTGGCCTTTGAAGGAGAAAAGCCTTCTTCCTTACCTTCAGAGGGGCATCAGCAGTGTCCAGCATGAGCATCCTTATGCACTCCACATATATCCTGGATGTGTGCAGTGGCTTCTTTGCTCCTGCATGCAGAGAGATTTGGGGGCTGTGTGATAGGTGCCTCCTGCGTAAGTGACATTTGGCAATACAAGCTGCAAGGGCTGATTTACTGCAGGCAGTTAAATGTCCTGGACAGAAATGCCAATGTCCAGATCCAGACCACTGTACAGCGGGAAAGGGGTTTGACTGAGCTTAAATTGGCAACAATCACATTGTTCTTACCGAATACGGACTCAGTGGAGCTTTTAAAAATACCAATTCACTGTAGTTTAGTTGTGGCATGGAGAAAAGTCTTAAGGTTTTCCTGAATACCCATAAAACATTTAGGCATGAATGATAATCTGGAATTTGCAGCATCCTTGTTGTCTGAAGCAATGGGGCAGGAATTGTCCTTGGGCTTTGTGCAGCACTGAACACACCAGGTAAGATGAAAAAATTACATCCTCTCTTCTAAGATTTGTGTCCTGCCCATTTATTTCAAGCAGAGCATTAAGCTCCTGATGGTCTCCTCAGAGATGGTGGTTTCTTACAGAAAACTAGAAGTTAAGTCAAGAGGGAAGTCTAGGGGTCACTTTCATCCAAAGCACAAACCCAGCTGAAGGGTGTACTGCCTGCTCTTAAAAACTGCAGCGGTGGAAGGCCATCCCTGTCCAGACAAGGTTTTCCCTAATTTCTGACCCATACATATCCTCTTGAGCTGCACCTGGAGCCTACCACTTTCTTTTTTTACTTCTCATCACAGAGAAGATGCCCTAGTTTGCAAGAACTTCTTATAAATTTGCAGATTGATCTGATATTCCCCTTTCCTGAGACTAAAACAATGATATCCTTTTCAATTTCCCTCTGCACTTCCTATTTTCAAGGGCTGTGATAAGGCTGGTCACTTCTCGCCCCCTAACACACTGAGACTGAGTACCCGAAACTGGGCACGGAATTGCAGTGTTGAGGGAAGGATGCTGTGTGGCATCAATGGTTTATGCCTGATGATACAGTCCAGGATGCAGCAGAGCTCTTTAACAGCTGCACATGTGGTGGCTCCAGCAGCTGAGGACTAAAGGAGCCCTGAGCACAACCTCCATCCGTGCTAGAAATGATTGCTGCTTGCACACAGGCACTGCTCAGAGCAAACTGCAAAACCCTGCTGTAAAGCAGGACAAGTTACTTGGGAGACACGTGGGCTGATCTGAGCACAGCCTGTTTCCCATGGAGTTATTCCTGAAGGCTGAGTTCTGCTTGGGGTCCATGGTGTCCTGTAAATGAGATGTTTCATGCTCCGGTGTGGCTGTCAAGAGGCATTTTGCACTAGCAGAGTTTCTCTCTCCTCTCCCCAGCTGCCTGTTTACTCCAGACCTGTCAGAACGGCACATCTAGTTCCCCTGTGAAAAATTTGGTACAAGCAGCCAAAGGATTTAAAAGTTATTAGGAAAAAGAAAAAAAAAAAAGAGAACAGCAGAATAATTCTGCTTCCTTCAAAAATAAAGCTTAAAAAAGATGAAAGGTATTTGCCTTCACTCTCTGTAGGCTCTAACTCGGCAGCCAGCTGGAGGGAATTTGGGAAAGCAATTCCAGGAGCCTGGAGCTCTTACTGTCAGTAAAACCTGCCACTGGGACAGCAGAGCCATCTCACTGCAATCCGCTTTCCTCTGCTTCCTGGCAGTTTCAGCTTTTTTTATAGTGTTTTCCTTGAGATGAAAGTCCCCCAGTAGCTTGATCCACTTCCTGTGCAAGATGGCAAGCGATTTTCCACAACTAGCAAGTCAATTCCTTGCCTGGCAGTCCAGGCTGTGGCATTGAGGTTCTTCCTTTTTGTTTTTATTTTTGCTGCAGAGACTCATAAACATTCTCATACAGGAGGAGAAAACAAGGATGACAAACAAGGTGTCAGAGCTTTAGAGTTCATCTTGAAGGCTGTGTTGTGGTGGGGGTCAGTGTGTTAAGCACAGCTGCCTTGGATGAGGCACCCACACTCAATTATTCATGTCCCTGCAGTGGACAGAGCCTGAGGGTTTCAAGAAGTTCTGGCCCACATCTCTTCCTTTCAGAGGCTACTTCCCCCATGACTGCACATCCCAGATCTTCCATGACAATCCCAAGGCACTGAGAGGCATTAGGACAGTTTTCATCGGGGTACTGAACCAGAAGGCTGAAAACTTGAGTTAGTGTGAGTGGGACAAGGGGTTGAGGTGCCCATCCTCAGAGATCTTCAAAGCTCGACCAGAAAGAAAATGCCCAGAGCAAACTGATTTAATCTTTGAAGCTGGTCCTTGGAAACTGGAACATGAAGTTGGACTAGAGACTGCCAGAGGTCCCTCCTTACCTAAATGAGTCTGCGATTGCAGGCATGGTTTGGGGTAAAACTCATCCTTCACGTCCTGAGGTCTCCATCTCCAGTAGAGGGAAAGTCACTTTCCTGATCTTGCATTACCCATCCAGCTGAAATCATAAAGCAGAAAGTCAAAAATAAAATACCCAATCCCTTTTTTCAAGACTGGAAAGATTGTTGTGCTTGTCAGACATTTCATTTTTTATGACATTTTCACTGATTTTTTTTTTCCTGAAAATGTTATTGCATTTAGCTTGACTGAAAACCCTGCTTTCAGAGAGAACTTCTCAATAGCCATCTTGATAATGCTTTCTGTTGTTTTTTAAAAACCCCAAATGATTAAAAGCCCTCATTACAAATGCTGAAAAACCCCTCACAGTCTGCCTGTTTTGAACCCAGCAAAATGAGAACAACAGATAGTTCTGTATTTTTCACGAAATAGTTCTTCTCCTGTATTTTTTAAAGTCTTTCCATTCAGGCTGTGAGCTTTTCAGGGCAAAAATTGCCTCTTTAACAATGTCATTTTCCATCTCCACTTCACCAAGGTTTTCAATTTGGATGGGAGCTCTAAGTCAGATAATCGTTCAAGACCACAATGTCTCTGGTTCAAAGCAGTGCTGACCATTTGAGCTCACAACTCTAAACTAAGACTTTCAGTTTATTAAAGCCCTAAGTTTGATGATGTTTTTTGTGTTTTTTTCCCAGTAGCTCTGTTCGCTGGTGCCCTGTTTGTTTTGCGAGCTATTATTAAAAAGCAATTGTTGTTTTCAGGGAGATGCTGTCAGTTCTTTGCTTTTCAGGAATTGCAGCTATCAGAAATGATTGTCTTAGTGCCAAAGAGATCTGTCATGTCTGCCCCTTCCCTTAACACTTACAAACATGTATCATGTTGATGAATTTCGATGGTCATTTAAAGGCAAATTGCTTGTCCTACTTTTTGCTTCTTATTGATTGTCATATAATTAACTGATTCATTTTGTTAATATAATCCAGAGTGCCTGTAACCCAGTTAATCAGCAGAGCCTGATCGGAAGACTTGGGTTTAATTAGACTGCTCTAATTGCCCCAGTGAAATTATGTTTCCTCTGTCCTGAGCCATTACTTATAGAAGCCAGATTTTTTTATCATTACATTGAGATTTAATCAGGGGCAGAGAGAATAATATTTTGCCTCCTGCCAGAGGGAGGGCTCTCTAACCAAAGACAAAGGGGTTCGGGAGAGCAGTCCCACACGGTTAGAGGTGACACATCCCTCATTACCTGGCGAGGACCCAGCAGGATCGGGGGCTGTCCATGGTCCATAAGGCTGAGATCTGCCCTTGGATTTGCTCTGCAGCTCTCTGAGTGCTCTCTAAGTGTCTGAGCTTGCCAAGGAAAATTGTAACTGATTGTAAATTTCTTGCAGAAATGGACCTTCAGCAGGGCTAAACCAATTTGCAAAATCAAGCTGAATTTGGGAAGTCATTTCAGCCTCCCATCCTCCCCATAAGAAATGAGGAATATGTTTTTGGAAGTGCCAATATAGCTTGACTCTGATGTTTCCTAAATCCAGGCTTTTTCATATTCACAGGTTGTATTGTTGGCTTACCTATGCTTATAAAGGTGAACGAGATAAGACTGGCTAATTAGCTTGTAAACAAAATAGAACATTTTGCTTTGCATCAAATGAAATATTTTGGGTTGCTGAGTCAGACTTATGCATGTTTAAAAACATTCTGGCAAAAAAATAAATTAAATTAGATGCAAAAATGGTGCAGGGGAAAATACCCTGTGGGGATTGGCTTCCTCTTGAATGAAGGGCTGGCTCCTGAAAGCAGTCCCGACTAGTGGGAAAATGCCTGAAGCACTCAAGCTGCTGATGGTTTTTCTCAGAGTGGGGGGATATCACTCGGTGGTTGAGCCTCTGTTTACGGGTACTTTTCAGCCAGTGCCACGAGCCTGAAGAGGAATCAGCTGATTAATGTGAAATTAGTGCCAGAGATTGTGATTAATGGTGGATGCAGGAACAATGTAGAAGGAGAAAGCTCAGGGCTTTGCCTCTGGGGGAAGTTGTTGTGTTACCTGGAGGCCATCCCTCTTCCTGCTATCTCACTGATCCCATATTCTCCTCCTGTCACTGTGCCACTGGTCCCTTCTCCATCTCATGACTCTCAAGCTGGGCCTGTGGCTTGGCATGGTGTGCAGGTCTCCTCGAGCTCCACCACAGGGACAACGAGGTATTTGGAGAGGGATGCAGCAAACCCATGAAGAAGAAAGTGAGCTTGCAGCATTTCTGGGGCTCAGAGCTCACTGGAGCAGCAGCTCGGGAGATTTTTTCCCCTGCTCCTTTTGCCTTTCCTGCTTTAAGGAAATAGCATCTTCCTTCCTTCCTTCCTTCCTTCCTTCCTTTTTGTAAATAAACACAATTAGCAAAGATTTAATTTATTTCTCTTCTAACAGTAATAAGGATTAGGTACCACTGGAGCTAAAGAGACAGCTGTCAAAGGAACCAAAAGAAACAGTGAAATCTGGTATGTAATGTTTGGAGGTGCAGGGCCCCCAGAGTGACTCAGACAGGGTCATCCAGCTGTGCCACCCCACCGAGGGACACAGAGCTGTGCCCTGGGTGTGCTCAGGCTGCAGTGGGTGATGGAGGGGGTGAGGGGTGGAATGAGGGTCAGCCCCCCAGCCCTTCCCTGACAGGCACAGCTGCAAGAGCTGGAGGCTGCGCCAGCTCAGCATCCAGACGGGCCGGGGGTGGGACGTGGATCAGCCGCCTGACACAGCGCTCTGGGATCGTGACTGTGCTCTTTTGGGTGGTAATCATGCAAACGAGCCAACAGCAGCAGCGCTGCTGGGATGTTTGCTGCCGATCTCCTGTCTCCTTCCAGCCTGTGACCTGGCTGCATGTAGAATGGCAACTGGCCTCCAGCAAGGAAAAGGATTTTTCTCCCTGAACTTAATATTTTCAAAGCACTCAGTGTTTTCCCTCTCAGTAAGTGGCTCTGTTGGAAGGGCAGACGAGCTGTCTCTGGTTGTGATGAGACTCACAGCTCCAGCTAGCAGTAACTTGATGTGATCATAGTCAGTTTCCCTCTCGTGGTTTGCAAAGGAATTAACTGGAAGGATATTTAATTTCTCAGGTGAATATGGTCAAGCTATGCTGGTGCATCCTGCGGTCCAGGTCCCTTCAGAGCTTCACCTGAGAAGATCCAGGTGGCACTGCTGAATTTTCTTAAACCTGTACCTCTGCCCTTCTGGTCATAATTACAGATTTTCGCCTCTCCTTTCCATTGCAAAATGGCTGGAGCTGTTAGACAGGGTCTGAGGTGTCCTTCCATTAAGAGATATTTTCTTACATTTTCTCTCCCTCGTGCTGTTTTCTGCCTGCTACAAAGGTCACAAGTTCTCTTGCCTGTGAAGAGCTGGGTAAGAGGCCCCAGTTCTTCCAAAACATTTCTTAAAAGTTTCTGTGGGGAAGTGGAGAAGGCCTGTGTTCCACAGAAAAGGAAGGAGCCTCAAAAAGAAAAGAAAAAAAGGGGGAGGGTGTAGAGATCCCACGAGTAAGGGAGGTGAGTGGAGAGCCACAGGGTCTGAGTGCAACAGTGATCCCAGGGAAATGTGGTGGAGGTTGACACACAGGGAGTGCCACGAGCTCATGCCATGGTTGTGACTGGAAGACAGGCTCTGTTTGATGTGCACAAATAATATAAACAATAAATATTTTTGGACTGCTTTTTTTTCCTAATTCTAGAGTCCCTGAGGAAGGTGTCTGGCATCCTCCCCTCTCCTTGCTTGTACTGGAGGGACTCAGTATCCTGCAGAGACAGCAAGGGAAATGATAGGATTATTCCCCATGGTGATTATCCTGTGATCTCTCAGGGCTGTATAAATGGGAACTGATTACAGTAGAAAAGGAGTAAATTGTGTAATTAGAGAGGGGGAAGAGGGGAGGACTTAACCTCTGCCTGAAGGTGCTGGTTTGGAGAGTGGAAAAGAGAACACTGAGCAGTGTCTGTTCAGGACCCACAGCCCTGGAAAGGGCTGACTTGGACCCTGGCTGCTCCTGTTGCTTTGTGCAAGCCCTTCGATCTTCCCTTCTGGAGAAAGAACAAAATATTTCTTTCTGCTGGAACTCTTGGCCAGTTTCTTTGTGAAAAAAGTCCCTCTTGCATGTCCACCTTGCTCCAGGCCTGCAGTGTGGCTCCCTTACAAGGGGACTGGCTGCACTCAGACACTGGCATCACCCCAAATTTCCCTCTGGGACTTGTCATGAATAGTTAGAAGAGAAAAGCCATTGCAGGATGGAACCCACAGCAATTCTATGTTGGGTGTAAGATGACTAAGATCTCTCCTGCTGCTCTACATGAAGCAGGATTTTTGCCTCCCCTTCCCTTTATTATTGACCCAGCCTGGCCTGGGCCATAAAGTGTGTCTGTTACCATCACAGGGAGAAAAAGCAGACAGCAGAACTGCTCTCAGAGCCATGGAGAGGGAGGCTATTATTGTGAATATTATTCATGCCAGGAAAAATAGCCAATTATCTTCCTATAGAACCCCTCTCTGCCCAGTGAGCCAGTAATTGCAACATCTAACATTCATCATGGAGCTCTGAAAGTGCTTTGGGAGTAAAATACTGGCAAATGGATGGACTTGAAAAAGATAGGGGAAAAAAGTAAAGTTAAAGCACTAGACATTCAGGGGGTGTAAAATGCCTGCAGGGAATCTATGCCTCCTTACACCTCAAGTCCTACAGATGCAAGAATTTGGCTTTGTCTTATATCCACTCTATTTTATGTTTTAAAGGTACATAACTGTATTAATGTAGATGTTTAATAAACTGAATAGTGAAATAGGATGTAACTGAGGTGGGGACACTGCCAAAGGTGCTTTCTTGATGTTTAAGAAGGTCAGCTGGGCAACTGTGACACAAGAAAGTTCTTGGGTTTATTTCCCAGGTTTACCAGTGAAACAACCAACAAAGGGGAAATCCATCTTCCCCTTTCTTCTTTTCCTCCTTGGAGGAAGAAGAAAAGACAAAGAATTTTCAAGAGCTGCAGGGTGTTGAATATGTTTGCTCTGCTGGACTGCACGGTTCACTCCCTGCCTGTCCCCAAGGTGATCCATGGACAATGTCTGGAGATTTGTCAGGTTTCCCAAGATCTATTAATGCTGTCAGCTACTGAAGCCTCCAGGAACCGACAGGCTCTGGGGGATGTGCTCCAAGGCCTGTGAGCAGCACCTCTTCCCCACAAGCTGTGTGGGAACGTCATCCTGAGGAGGATGCCTTTCCTATCCAGTGATGGAAGGGTTAACTGCACGTATCAGAGAACTTGGCTCATTTCAAGTAGTTGGGGTTTTCCCTGTGTAGCCAGAAGGATAATTTAGCTGTGTGTCTTCAAAATGCTTCGGTTTTGCGCCCTGTAAAATGTCTGTCCTTTAAATTGCTTGGTGAGCACCAGCCCTCATTTATCATGTCAGCTGTGATCCATGGACCAGCAACAGCCTCGCTCTTTCTTGAGCGCTAGCCCGCCCTTCTCTTTGAAAGAAAACAAATCTACACTGAAATTGCTGCTGCCCTGAGTTTGCTTTTTCGCCCTGAACCCTCACAGATACCCTTTAGGGTGCTCCAAAGGGATTTTCTCTTTGTTCCATGGGTGCAGAAAACGATGCTGGCCCATAATCAGGCATAAAGTCATTCACAGTATAGGTAATGTCAAACCTGTCAGGACAGGTAAGCTCGCAAAATAACCTAGAATTGTGCCAAATTGAGACAAAATTGTAAAGGGACAGGTTCCCCCTCTGCACTGCTCTTTCCTGGGTGCCAAGGGTCACCTGCCTGCTCATCACAACACCCAGGGCTGCAATTCCTGCTGCCAGGATTCACCGCAGCCATGGTCCCGCTCTGGTCTTCACACCTCTGTGAGGAGACAGCCCCGTCACCTCACTGCCAGCACCCGAGCTGCTGAAGAGCCAAAAGAAATGGATTCATTGCTTAATCCCTTATCCTGATTTCCCTGGTACAATCTCACACCCTGACCCTGCTGTGGCGCAACTTTTGTAGACCAGCACTACTTTTGCTTGAAGGGGGCAGACCCGGCAGGATCTTTCTTTGGACAGGGAAAAAAAAAAAAATAAGCCCCCTTCGAACATCTCTACTTGACACAGAAATTCATGATAAATCTCAAGTCCTCTTGTTGCTATAGATATGCATTTAAAAGCAGTGGATTGCATTTCTTCGCTACACCCTCCCTCCGCGGAGCCCCGAGCGGGTCGATGCGGCTCGGCGCTCGCTTGGCCACGCCTGCGGGCGCGGGGCGGAGCCGGCCCGGCGGTTTTCCCGCCAGCGGCGCGCGCGGCCCGTTACCGCGTCCGCGCGCTCCCGTGAGGCGATGGTGGGTGCTGGGGGGGACAGCGGGCCGGGCTGGGGGTCTGTGCCTGTCTGCCTGTGTCTGTGCCAGCGCCAGGAACCTCCCGGCCCCTCACTGTGTGTGTTGTGCCTCTATTCCAGAGGAGGAGCCTGGCCCCCAGCCAGCTGGCCAAGAGGAAGGCGGGCGATGAAGATGAGGAAGAGGAGGAGGACTGGCAGCCCCCGACGGTGAGCGAGAGGCCCCGGGCCGTGGCCCCGCGCGTGCGTTTTCTCGGCCCCGTGTGACCCCGCAGCCATGGGCGGGGGCATGCGGGGCCGCGCTGCATCCAAGTCACTCCCCGGTGCCTGAGCCTCCCCATCCTCTGGGCATCGCGCCTCCGGTTTATGCTGCCGTGAAACTTTGTGTCTCGACGTGTGGTTGCTGCAAGAACTTCGTTATACAGATGGTGCTTCGTGATTATGGGAAAGCTTATCCCTGTGAGAGCTTCGAGTGCTGTGTGAAAGGAAGGGAAACTGGGTAACTAGGAATAGGCTGTGTCAGACAGAATGTAACATATTTCTGTAACAGGACACGGGAGGATCAGTTTCACCGATTATCTGTAAGAGACAGTAAAGACCTCGTTTAGCCATTCATAATGACACGACTTCCACCCCTAATCCTAATTTACAATTATGTTGTATGCCATACAGGTTAAAGAATCTCATGTAATGTTTTCTGCCTCAAATCCATTTTTCTGTGCCAGCAGGTGGTTGAAACTGTGCCTCACACTGAAGCGGACTGTGTTAAATCAGGAAACAGATCAATAACTTATTTATTTTCATGCTTTTCTAAGTGTTTATAACATAGGATTCAGTGTGAGGCCTTTCACTTGCATAACACCAGGTGCCCTGGAGTCTCTGGGGACTTTGATGTAGTTTGTTCCACGCTACTGACCCTTCCTTTTCTTAATTCTGCTTTTTTTTTTTTTTTGAGTGGCGGGACAGGACAAATCTTAGCGTGGACAAGCTTGCCCTTTTACGGGTTAGAAAGTGGTAGTTATTTTCTTAACTAGGAGAATGTTTTAAGCTTCATGTAAATTAAACTTTAGGGTGCAGCGACTTTGCTGTGTGATCAAGGCACGCAGCGTGTGTCCTGTGGCAGTGGGGGTGAGCGATGGCTGTGTGTGCTGAGAGCTGCTTGGCTGCCTGGGCAGTGGTCCGTGTGCTTTGGTGCTTACTGAGTGTGACTGCAGAGCATCTCCTGCTCTCCCCAGCTGCCCCTGAGTTGATTGGTTCCGGTTGTGTTTTCCAGAGCCGGAAGAGGCAGAAGGCAGCGGGTGAGGCGGAGGGTGCAGAATGCTACAGGTCGCCTTTCCGCAAGCCTTTGGCTCAGCTGACCAACAGACCCCAGTGCCTGGACAGCAGTCAGCACGTGAGTGGGATTGCTGCTGGTACACACACAGCTCACTCAGCAAGGAAGTCCAGGTGCCTCCATGGCCCTGTTTAAACTGAGGTGTTATGCAGACATAAAGTCTTTTGGAGAGGCTTTTTGCCAGCTCCAGCCCTTTGATGTTGAAGGAGCTGTGGTGGGGGAGCTTGCTGTAGTGGAAATCCTGAACAAGGGAGTTCTGTGAGGCCTAGGTGAAGGACAGTACCCAGAGATGTGAGTTGCTCTCCACCCAGGTGGGTCAAATGCTGTCTGCCTGCCCAGTTCTCTCTGGGCTTCCACTGCTGGAGACCAGATGCTGGACTAACTGGGTGCTTGCTAATTCAGCATGGATGTTCCTGCAGCAGTAACCCAGCTCTGTTCCAGGAAATGAGTTGCCTGCCTGTATTACCAAGGCAGGGGGAAGCAATAGCTTTTAAAGAACTGAATAAAGCCAGTGGATTTAGGAAGATGGGAGCTATGCAAAATCAATTTCATGTATTAGAAAATCCAAAGGAAAATAGTTTTGAAAAGCAGAAGTGATGGAGGAAATTGTGCTGAATTGTTACTTTCTTCCTTCTGGATAGTCTTGAAAGTAGTTGGAGCTTGAGTAGATTAAATAGAGGGACTCTGAGTACTTGGCAAAACTGAATTCTCAAAAAATGTCCTGGACTTGCTTGCTTGAGCAATCTCTGATTTCAGACTTCTGAAAAGTGTTTTCTTTCTGAATTCCTAGGAGGCTTTTATCCGCAGTATTTTGTCCAAACCTTTCAAAGTCCCCATTCCAAATTATAAAGGTAAGATGAGGAGGTTTAAGGATTGTCTGTGTTGGCTGACTGGGGTAAAACAGATGATGCTTAGTCCTGTCAAATATATCTGTGGGGATTATTGTTATTTTTTGCACTGATGCATATATTCCAGAAATCCTGACTTAATTTTTAAATAAAAAGACTGGCATATTAGCAAAGTCTTCATATTTCTTGCTAGTGTTTAGTTTGGATAATCCTACATTTCAGAATTGGATTTTATAGTCTTACTGCTATGTATTTGATGTAGTGTCAGGAGATTTTACACCGTATCACAAATACAAAAGCAAAATGAATTCCAAGCCACGAAGGTTTATCATTTAAATAATGATGCTAACAGACAGAAGGCTGAGGTGAAAAAGATTGTATGTGCCAGTTTTATTTCTACTTGGCTTGGTGTGTTGAGCCTCAAGGTGATCTTCACATCGAGATTGTTTTGAAGTTCAAAGCCTCAGCTGGTTTGAATCAGTGAAATACAAGATCTCAGAAACAAATGGGCCTGTTCATGTTCCCTGCTTCCCCTTCACCCTCCAGCTGAAAAACTCGAATGCAGATCAACCAGTTTCACTCAAACTTTAGTAATAAAAATGTGTGTAAGCAGCCACTGAATATGGAATGACAAGCCCCGAAAGAGTTTGGCAAAGCTCGCTTCTAGAGAAGGGGTTTGTCAGGAGGCTCAAACAGAGCTGTAACTGGGAAAGCTGCTTTCTGTGGCTGTTACCTTGCTCTCTTAGTAGGGAAAAGTGGCTGTTTCTTGTGCTCTTTCTTTCTTGTTTGTGCATTGCTGCCTCAGCTAGTGATACACTCCTGTTCTGCAAGGAGCTTTAGTAAACACTGGACAAATAGACAGATTGAATCTTTTTCAAGCAAAATCAATCCTGGGAGCACAGTTGCCTGAGTTTTGATGGAAAAAGGAATTTTTATGTATGTTCTTGTGTTCATCTCCATTTGAAAACTGTGACATCAAAATACAGTGCTAGGAAAAGGGACTCATGCTTGGTTTCTGCTTTTCACAGAAATTGGCTCCAAGGCCAAACATCTACTATTGCTCAGCAGAGAGAAAATAATACCCCAGAGCAGGTAGTGACAATATGATGCTGGCTGTGATGTCATAGAACTTCGTCACTGTTAAAGATCAATTCCTGACCTTGCGTCAAAGATGCGCCTCTGGCTAAGTCTGGGTTAGGTGACCCCAAAAGAGGATTTCACCCAGCATATTCTATATGTGGGAGTGTATTTGTTGAGATGTACATTCTGGAGCCCTCCTTGGCTTTCTAAAAATTAGAACAACCGCCTTGGGTAAGCAGTGCCATAGCTCCATCTTTGCCTCTGTTCCTCCTTCATTCTGTTTTTTCCTGCTGCAAAGCTACCCACTGTGTGCTGCCAAACAACTGCCCTGCTTAGGTTTGCTGTCTGTGCCAGCTGTGCGTGCACCTCCACTCCAGCACCCAATTAATTCACTGTTCCTAAGTGTAGTCAGGCTCTGCTGCAAGGCTCTGCTTGCTTCCAGGAAAATGTTGTTGTTTGAGCTGTGCCTTTGTTTGCTTTCAGGTCCCCTGGGCTTGCGCTCACTGGGTGTCAAACGGGCAGGACTGAGGGCTCCTCTCCATGACCCATTTGAGGAAGGAGCTCTGGTTCTGTATGAGCCCCCGGGGCTGAGTGCCCATGACCAGCTGAAAATAGACAAGTGAGTCATCACCTGGCATGAATGCTGCAGCTCTGACCTCTTTCTAGGTGTAGGTTTATGTTGCTTTTTTTCCCAAATGCATTTGAGCTGGGGTCTGAATATCAAGGGGAGTTCAATTCCAAGTATTCTGTCTGGATTGGTTCAGGTATGGTTACAATCAAAGAAGGAATGTACCCATGCTGGACTGTGTTCTTTCTCTGACTCTTCCATCTCTCATGCATCAGAAATTTAAACCTGTTGCAGGGAATGAGCATACAGGCATAGAGAAGTTGCTTAGAAAATCTCATGGCTTAGTCATTAGTCAGGAAGCATCAGCATCTAAGGACAAGCAAAGGACATGACTGTCAAATGTTATGCTGCCTACTGGTTTTTATTCTGAAGTAGTTTCTTTTGTGCTATTGGTATAACTTGAAAAGGCTATAAATGGATCTTCATGGACAGAGGGAGGGGTTTCTCTCTCCAGAAATTTAGTTACAATATTGTTACAGAAACGAGAAAAACAATGCTGACTTTTTAACTGTGTCTCTGAACCCCATTCTGCCCTTGTTTTAACCACAGCCCACATACATGGTTTCACTGATGTTTCAGACTGTGGGTAGGTCTCTAACTTCATTCTCAAAGCTGAATTAATCCATTTTTCACTTTCTTGTTTGAGATTGCTTCCCCTGTGCCACAGGGGAGTCCTCAGTATAACAGTGAGATTTAACAAAACCTAAATGTGCCAAATTCCTTAATCACACTCACTTCTTACTTGACTGCCTCCTGCAGGGACAAGGCACCTGTCCATGTTGTGGTGGATCCTGTCCTCAGCCGTGTTTTACGACCCCATCAGAGAGAAGTAAGTTTTCCATTGGGATCTGATGGTGTGGCTGGAGGATTTGCTCCATTTCAAAATGGAGCAAATGCTCCACATTTCCTCTGCTGGAGTTGTTACAGGTCTGTGTAGACCTCACAGACTGACAGTCTATCAAACTCTAGTCTGGTGCAAATACCAAGTGAAACTTCTGTTTTAAGGATCCTCTGAGAGGCCTGAATGCTGACGATGCTGCCTGTCCCTTTTCAAGCAGAGGGTCAGGGCTGAAAGTGCTGCTTTTACTTACCTTGAAATCTGGAGATGTAACTCTGCTGGGTGGAATTCAGTGTGGAAGGTGATGGGATATAGTTGCAGTAAACTATGTTGCAGCCCAGTTTTGAGTCTGGCAGGGCAGACTGTCCACCACTGTTTTACTGCTCAGCAGAATTGATTGGATTTGCAGTCCTTGAGCCAGGGAACACTGAGGCTCTAATTTCTGGTACCATGGTTCCCAACAAAGTGTAGAGTAGGTTCCTACTTCAGTATGCTTTGTTTGGAGGCTGCCCTTGGTAGTTGTGAGCTGTGCCTGGCCTATGCAGACTTGAAATTTGACGGTGGAGATTGCCAAAAACATTTTATGTTGTAAATATATGCAACATCATAATGTGGCAGCAGTTGGTACAACTCTCCAAATATCTGATGTAGGCTTCAGGAAAGCTTGAAGTTCATCTCAGATGCAATATATTATCATTTAAGCCTGGAGGGAGCACAGATGGAAGCTGTGATTGCTGATCTTGCAGGCTAAGCAGGTCAAGCTAGATGTGTCCCTGCATGGGAGATCTTCAGATGGCTCTGAGAGCATTGTAGGCTGCTCATGGCTTGTAGTTTTATCTCAGATCTGGTAATGAACCTGTGGCCAAGTGTAATGCTCATCTCTGGCTATGTAGCTGGGGGCACTCTGGTTTTGGGTAAGCTGCTGCCTGCTGGTGCTTTTGTCAAGTAATCAAAGTTATGTTGGTCTCCTAGGCACACTGTTTTTTGGCAGGTAAATGTCAATGATAAAGCAGTTTCTGCTCTAGGCTAACTAATAAGTCTCTGCCTGCTGAGATTCCTATGCTGCTTTATTCAACTGATGCTTCTACATAGTTGTACAGCTCTGCTCCAACTTTGTTGTGACTTTTGCCTAG
Organism: Tichodroma muraria; assembly: GCA_013390105.1. Taxonomy (NCBI): domain Eukaryota; kingdom Metazoa; phylum Chordata; class Aves; order Passeriformes; family Sittidae; genus Tichodroma; species Tichodroma muraria. Next base: position 191,561 of record WAAG01021430.1, read on the forward strand.
GTGCTGGTTCTGCAGCAAAATGCAGTCTTATAGTCAGTAATGTACTTCATAATTGTTCAACAGGCTTAAATAAGTTCCATTAGCCTGTTATTAAAAGCCTGAGAAAGAAAAGGATTTGAAAGTGCAGGTCAAGATGCTCCATCTTTAAGTCCTGAGTAGTGGAGTAGAGAGAATGAATCCTTGCAGGCATGTTTAGCTTGTACATTCCCAGCACAATGCCCTGGTTTTCTTTGATTCTCTGACCATCACATGGTACAGGAACATTTTGAAATTTGTCTCTTCCCTCCCCCCTTTTTTTATCTGTCTCAGTGATGTGTCAGAGCCTAATGCAGGGCTGAGCTCTTCTCCCACCATGTGACGTGGGTTATAACCTCAGCCCTGTGTCTTCTCTAAAGCTAAATCTGCTTTGGACCTTGAGCCCCCAGGTGAGTCACTGCTTCTAGGCAGAAATGATGAGGGCTGATGATGGTGTTCTGGGAAATATTTGGGCAGCAGAAAGAACTCTATTCACTGATTCTTTAAAATTACCTGATTTGGTGGTGTTAAGATGATAAATCTCTTTGGAATGATTGATGCATGTTAGTTCATGGCCAGGCCCTGTCTAATGCAGCCAAGGGTAGGAATTTCTGGGAATTCATGTTAGGAAGCTGGTTAGAATTGTACAAGCAAAATGTAGCAAGATTTTGTGCGTGTTTTGAGGTATGTGTTGGCACCAGTAGTGCTGTTTCACTCCAGATGTGGCAGCATTTTAGCTGTGCCTCGGGTGATTTCCCTCTGTCTCATTAGAACACTGCGTGTCCTCAGGGATGTGTGTGCTGCACAGATCTGTTTGTTGTGCTATCAGTCCTGTGCGTTGTGGTAATGAAGTTGTCACTCTGCTGATGTCCCCATCCTGCTCTGAGAGAACAGTTTTTTGGCAGGGGGTGAAATTCCTCTGGGACTGTGTGACGAGCCGGCGGATCCCTGGGAGCCATGGCTGTATCATGGCAGATGAAATGGGGCTGGGCAAAACTCTCCAGTGCATCACGCTCATGTGGACGCTTCTCCGGCAAAGCCCGGACTGCAAGCCCGAAATCGAGAAAGCCGTGGTGGTGTCTCCCTCCAGCCTGGTGAGAAACTGGTACAATGAAGTAGAGAAATGGCTGGGGGGAAGGATCCAGCCGCTGGCCATTGATGGAGGCTCCAAAGAAGAGATTGACCGTAAGCTAGGTACAGAAATGTTTGCAATCTGGGCGTTCGGCTGGTTGGGGTCCAAATCTTGCATTGGAAGAAGGCTGCAGCAGCTCATGTGAGCATCTCTGAGCAGTCACTGGATCTCTGCAGACTGATGGGTGTCTCTCCACTAACATGTTTAGATCTGACTCTTGCATGTTTGGTAATAGTTGATCTTTTGCCATAATCCAAATCTAGTCAGGTTATAGGGTGGTCCCAGTGCTCTTATTTTGCTCCAGCCAGAAGGCACAAATGGAGGCAGAAGGGACATGGAAATGGTAACAGTTGTGGGGAAAGGGGAATGGGTATATATGGGTGGAGGGGTTTTCATAAATTTTTAAGGCAAATAGTTTGACTATTTGACCTGTTTTCTATTCATTTTCCTCATTCTTTTTTCCTTTTTTCTTTTTTTTTTTTTTCCCCTTCCCGTCTGCAGCTGGCTTTATGAACCAGCGTGGCCTGCGAGTGCCTTCTCCCATCCTGATTATCTCCTATGAGACCTTCCGACTGCACGCTGAGGTGCTGCAGAAGGGCAGTGTTGGGCTGGTCATATGTGATGAGGTATGGGAGCACCTTTAAGGGGAATCCATTCCTGGTGTTTTCTCAATATCTGGGTGGAACTGGATCTGCTTTCTTAAAAGGAGAGTGGACAACGGGATACGAGACTTAGCTGTGGACAGCACCCATTCTGGTGTTTCAGAGGCTCTAAGTAAGATCAACCATACTGTGTGAGCAAGAATGGGAGAGGTGTCTTCATGAGCCAAGATATGAAGAAAATCCAGCTGGTTGTAACTGCATCCACTTCTGGGTCCCTGCTAGGGTCCTCTCCATGTGAAATATGTACCAGAAGGGAGGTCCATGCCTGTCTCTGTTGGTGGTGCCCTGGCTTATTAGCTTTCATGCATTGGTGTGTGTCAAGCTTTGCTTTCACATGGCCAAAATTGAGTTGTTTTTCATTTGCCATTCCCAATTTGTGGCTATAGGTAGTGAGAGCCAGAGATGTTTTTAAGGACAGAATAAGACAAGTGTCCTCTGCCTCCTTGAAACGATCAGGCTGGGGCCTGGCAGGGTTTGAGGTGTCCTCTGCTGCAGGAATTTATTAAATAGCGGTGCCACCCAGTGGTTTTGCTTTGTATTTGCCAGAACAGTGCCGAGAGGGGCTTAAAATGAGTGAGTGTCCTCGGGAGCGTAGCTCCCATAAGCCTTTTATCTATGAGTCCATGACTGCCCACACCTCTCAGTGTGCCTGGAATGGGGCCAGCACCTAGGGAGTCTGGGAACTCACATCGTTGGCCTTGTGGCTTCTATACATTTCCAGTAAATACCTCTGCTGCAGTTTGGCACTTGTGAAAAGCATCTTATCACTTGTGCTTTGTCCTACCCAGCACTCAGATGCTAATAAAGTTGCTTTTCCCAGACATGAGAAATGGGGCCTGTGTTCAGATTATTCCTGTAAGAGGTGAAGAACCTCTTTTTATTAGTGTGCAAAGGTTTGACAATCCTCTGTATATGTGGTCTGAGTGGCTTGTGGTCTTGGCTTTCAGTGAAGCACTTTTACTGGTCCAGAATTCAGTGCTTGTGTTGGTAGCTGAAAACATTCCCATCCTTGAACAGGAAACAGTTCTTAGAGTTATATTGTGTGATGGTTGTTATTTTTGTGGTGACTTTCTTGCCTGGGTGGAGCTCAGATATTCCTGATCTGGGAAGCTTGTGACGTCTTGTTTCCTCACACAATGGCTTCAGGTTTTTCACTAGATCTTTGTCTTTGAAACAAATCTATTGCAACACTTACTCCACTACCAGGAATGGGAAAAGTGGTGGGATGCCTTTTTTCAGTGCTGTTGTGGCGCTCCAAGCTACGTCCTAAGAGGGCCACTGGATTTATCAGCCTTATTCATTTTCTCTGTTTATTTTACAGGGCCATAGACTGAAGAACTCTGAAAACCAAACTTACCAGGCTCTCAACAGTTTAAACACACCTCGACGAGTCCTTATCTCGGGCACCCCTATTCAGAATGACCTGCTGGAGTACTTCAGCCTGGTGCACTTTGTCAATTCGGGCATCCTGGGTAAGAGATGGATGTGTGTGAGATGGGAGGGAGGGGAAGGTGCTGGCCAGGCTTCCCTCAATGCCAGCAAAAGGAACAGCTGAGGTGTTGGTGAAAAATCATGTCAGGGGCTTGTAACTAGATGATCTCTTAAGGTCTTTTCCACCTCAAACCATTCTGTGACTCTATGAGACTGGCTTTGTATTTGGAAAGCCTAGGTCAGGGTGCCCTGTTCTAGAGGCTATGTGTCATCTGAGCTCTGTTTCAGCAAGATTCTAATGCAAAGTACACCAGTCTAACAGGTATTATAGAAGGGGAATCAATTAAGGTAAAATGAATATGTGAAATTGAGTGCTACTGTAAATGATTTCTTTTCTCATCACCCATGATTGTCTCAGGTTGTTGGGCATCGAGTCCAAGAGGCTTCTCATTAATTCTAGTGCATGCTCAACTCTGGTTAAATGCAATTCATCAGGTTCTTAGTCTTGCAAGCAGAATTTGGGCTGTGTCTTTTTCTATTCAGCTGTTTTGCTCCCAGGAATTCTCAAGGAAAGGATGGAATGGGGTGGTAGATGTTCTACATCTGCTTTTTCTGTGTGCTTCAATTTGGGTAGTTATTACAGGGAGCTGATGGGATTTCACCTGCCCCCCTTGACCTGTACTTTGGGCAAGATTATTCTCCCTGTACTTGCAGTTCGTTCTCTCTGAGATGAGGTTAATGGTGTAACTACTGCAGCAAAGCTGCATGCACTCAGTAGGCATCTTTCCCACTTTCAGTCTGTGGTCAGTAATAAGCAACTGATTACAGATAATTTTGGAATAGGCACAAATAATGCCTGTGCTGTTGTTTGCAAGGACAAAATCTGGGAATAAAAGTATAACTGGAATGTGAGCAAAACTGGTATGTGCATGACTGTTTAAGTAAAATTCTATGACCTTTGGCTTTGCACTGTTGTTGGAGTACAAAATGATTGTCTGTTGTACTGATTTGTCTGCCTTGTGTGAGTCTTTCTTGGCTATTAAAAAAAAAAACAGTTTTATGGATGGGATGAGAGTTTGTTTTATCTGCTGGGCTTGGTGTTTGGGGTGTGGTAGCTGGGGCTGTGGGATTCTGGTCAAAGGTTCTTTGGTAGTAGTTGTCACCTTTTCACTTATTTTACACAGGAACTGCACAAGAATTTAAAAGACATTTTGAAATGCCCATCTTGAAAGGAAGAGATGCAGATGCAAGTGAAGCTGAGCGACACAAGGGAGAAGAGAGGCTTAAGGAGCTGATCAGTATTGTGAACAGGTGAACTCCATCCCTTTTCTCTTTGCAGAGCTTTTGCATAAGCCCTTTGCATAAGCCCTGCTATCTTTCCAAATTACAGTTGTAGCTGTAATGAATTCTCTTGCCTGTTACGTCTCTTCAGCAAGTGATTGTGCAAGTATTTATTGCCTAAGAAATCCACATAGCATGGAGCTTTAGTCTGATAAATGGAACTGACATGGCATAGTCAGCTGCAGTCACCCCCAAGCAGTACTCTCAGCTACTGAATTATTATTTGACTCCTGTGTTTCTGTTTTCTCCTGAGATCTGAATAATCAGGCAGCATCCTTTTATTTATGTTATCTACAAGTATGGGCTGGATCAGACTTGAGAACCATCCAGCCCAGCTGTTGAGGAGCAGAAGGAGTATAAGGAATGTCACTCAATTCTGCTGTTGATTGTCCAAGTCACAGAAGAGTCCAGCTCACACTTCCACAGTTTTGTTGGCTCTGTAGGGCTGATAGGACAGACTACAAGTGTCAGAGATGGGACTTCTGATCCCCAAGAAGCACCTTTGTGATGTGAAGTGCTGTCTCATTTATCTTTGGTTGATTTGTGGTACTTGTTTAAGCCTGTTTTTTCTTCACAAATACAACCAATTTATCCACATCTGCTGGCAGTTGCTTGGCTCTCCAGAACTTTCTAGAAAAGACTCTTGAATTCTCAGCATTGCTGGTGTCTTCAGGTTTTTTTCTGATTTTTTTGTTTGTTTGTTGTTGGTGCATTTTTTTGGTGGTTTTTGGTTGCTTGGTTTGTTTTGGTTTTTTTAATCTGATCTTTTGCAGCCATCCCAAATACAATCCTGCAGTTCACAGTCATGGTAAATTATATTTCACACTAAGTAGAGTCACTCCATAGAGACAGTCCTGACCTTGACTCAGATCAGCTTCCAGAAGCCTAATAAAAAGGAAAGGTTGGGAGGGGAAAAGCTTGTTCCTTCTTGAGGTGCATTTATTTCTTTTTATAGTTGATGAAAAATGGATGTAAAAATACAGAATTCATCAGGAATGCCTTTGCCTGGCTCTGTTGAGGTCTGTGTCCTTTATTGTTCAACAGTCATGGTAGACAAAGCACAAAAAAAGTAGTAACAGATGAGTCTGTTGAATTTGGTAGGAATTGCAAATAGGACAGTGATGCAATGACATATGGAATCAGAGATCATAGAGAAAAGGCTGGAAGGACCCTGGTGAAGGCATCTAATCAGTCTTGCTGTCCTAAGGTAGAAAGTGTTAGACCTAAACCATCTCTTAACACCCCCACCCAGCACTGAAGACCCTGCAATTTTCCTAGGACACCTTTTCCAGGGCACCGCTGTCTTTGCAGTTAGAAAATGCTCTTAATGTGTAACATAAATCTTCCTTACTACAATTAAAGCCTATTACTTTTCATCCTGCTGCTTAGGGGTTTGGAGACCAGATTATTCCTTTATTTACCTGCATTTGACTGATTTTGGGGTTGTCATATATCCCTGCTCTCTTTCTTCTATAGGTTTTGGTAAGATATTTGATGCTTCCTGGCAGAACTGGGTTTCTGCACCTTTTACTGTGGTGCTCAACTCAGCACCTTTTCTAGTCCATTCCACCTTTTCTGAAGTGTGGCCAAACTGCTCCTTAGGGCAATTCCTGAGGCCAAAGGGTATGTCCTTTGCTGGAATCTTGGACCAGGCCCTGAGCCCATCTTGGGTGAGGATTGCTACTGAGTTATTAAATGGGGAGTTGCCTGCCTGTACTTCGGGTTATGCCCACAGTTTGTGGTGGTCAATCCCTGTACTTGTTTACCATCCATGCTACTGCTCTGTTGTAGCTTAAATTGCAAATGCTGTTGGTAGTCTGAGGAAGAGAGAGTTTCTCTTGTGACTGTGCTCTCTCTGTGTAGGTGGAATCATGTCTGATTCCTCCAAATCTCATGAACCACATTGGAAGCCTTGCAAAGACAGTGGGTTATACGGGGCTCTGTAATATGGGGATTCTTATCTTCATGGGGATTGTGGGTGTCTGGCCTCAGCCATGTGTTGGACTGTCAGAGACCTTTAGAGGGAAAATATCAAAGGGACTGTCTGTTGACCACATGAGGAATAATAGTGATAAAACAGAGTTTTACCAGTAGAAGTGATCCAAGAGTCGTCCAAGCATCTGATCTTAATTTCTCTCCCTGCAGGTGTTTAATTCGGAGAACTTCAGACATCCTGTCCAAATATCTGCCAGTGAAGATTGAACAGGTGGTCTGCTGCAGGTACCAAAAAGCATCTGCTGTGTCTGGGAAATAGTGGAAGCAACAGGAAGGGACTGAAAAATTGCAATAAGCCTCTCAATTCTTGTGGTGACTGCTTCCCTCTAAGAATGATGATGTAGCCGTTGGCGATATGTTGCTTTTCTTCCTGAAGCCACACCCCACAACTGGTGGTGCTACCAGCCAGCTGGTGAGCTCTGGGTAGCCATGTAGAGCTGAGCCCTGGGCTGTGCAGTCTCTGCAAGCTTCTCTTCCAGTTCTGGAAGATAGCAACACTCTACCAGCAGCCTTGGGGACAGTTCTAGGCTGTGCTGTAGCTAGAAAAACTGAGTTGAAAGGAACACTGTGTAGATGGAGCAGGGCTTGTGTTTGACTGCAGGCTGGGACTGCAGAGCTCTTACTGTGTTTCAGACTGACACCTCTGCAGACTGAACTGTACAAGAACTTCCTGAAGCAAGCCAAGCCAGTGGAGGAGCTGAAGGAGGGCAAAATCAGTGTGTCATCTCTCTCTTCTATCACGTCCTTGAAGAAGCTCTGTAATCGTGAGTTGTTTACATGATTTTGGGTTTTGAACTTCTGCAGGTTTTTAGGGTCTCCCTTGTGTACTTCACAGTCTCTGAGCTCTGTCTATTCTCCAGATCCTGCTCTTATCTATGATAAGTGTGTGGAAGAGGAAGAAGGATTTATGGGAGCCCTGGGCTTGTTCCCTTCTGGTTACAGCACCAAATCTGTGGAGCCCCAGCTTTCAGGTACGGTGGAGCTCAGCAGTACAGATGTGCTGGCTAACACAGGGGACCACAAGACTCTATTTAGCTTCTTACCAAGTGCCCCTGCAAGGTCTGGAGTTTGGGAATTCTTCTCTAGCTTTTTGTTTTTTTCCTTTTTATCCAGGAAAGATGCTAGTTTTGGATTACATCCTTGCTGTTACCAAAAGCACCAGTAGCGACAAGGTGGTTTTAGTGTCTAACTACACTCAGACATTGGATCTGTTTGAAAAGCTCTGCAGGAACAGAAGGTTTGTCTTTGGGTTTCACTGGTTTAATCCTTCTAGACTGTCCTTGTTGCCTATGCTGTAAAAGAACTGGCTGTTTCTGCGCTTTCTATCAGCAGGAACTTGTGATCTGTCTTTTAGCTCAGGTGTTCCTGAATTGGAACTAACATAGCTTGTGCTTTGTCTGCTGGGGTCACCCAGCAGAAAATCTCTGGCACTCCGCTAACATTTCTAAAGCCCATTCTGTTGTTACAAGGCTGATGGTGACAGATTTTTCTCTTTTAAGTAGGATGCTCTAAAGATGGCAGCAGTGTGATTGTAGTAAATGCTGTATGTTCCAGGTATTTGTATGTCCGGCTGGACGGCACCATGTCCATTAAAAAGAGAGCAAAGATCGTGGAGCGATTCAACAGCCCCTCGGTAAGTAGGGCCTGCCAGACTTGAGCAGCTCTCCTGCCAGTTCTGAGTGCTGTGAGTAAAAGCATGGCTGCCTCTGTAGTCTAATCCAAGCCTGCCTTTTTCCAGAGCCCTGAGTTCATCTTCATGTTAAGCAGCAAAGCAGGTGGCTGTGGTTTGAACCTGATTGGGGCCAACAGACTGGTGATGTTCGACCCCGACTGGAACCCAGCCAACGACGAGCAGGCCATGGCTCGCGTGTGGCGCGACGGCCAGAAGAAGATGTGCTACATCTACCGACTGCTCTCGGTGAGGCAAACTCCCCCCTCAGCATGGAGCTCTGGGTGCCAGCCCAGACTGCAGCTGCTGAGATGGGGGCCAGAAGGGAAAGAACTCTTCTGTTCTTGGTGACCAGAATTGATTGGAACTTAGTTGCTTCCTACCCTTAGATGTGTTGCCATGGAAAACCATGAAGGTTCTAGCCGGAGGGTCATTACTGCAGCCCTTGGTTTCTCGCAGTGGCTGGCTTCTGAGAAATAGAAACAACTGTGGCTTTGCAGATAAGATGTTCCTTTGAAGTCATTTAGGCATCTGACTTCTTTAATTTCATGGGGTGTCTGATGCAGAAGTTGCTGTTTTTCAGTCAGGCTGCAGTCTGTTTTAGTTGGGCGTATGTGTATTTTAGAAACAGCAAATATGTTCCTGGAATTACCAGCAGCATTTGGGATGGAGCTGTCAGTGAGCAGATGTGATAGCTGCTCTGTAGAGGAAAACCCTGAAGGAGACTGCTTTTCAGGCTACTCTAACACTTGTCCAGCAGTGCCAGTAATGATTACTGCTTAGAAGTGTCTCCTCTGCCCTTGTTCACCTTTCATTAGTTCAGACTGTGGGTGTTTTTGTTTTGGTTGGGGGGAAAGTTGTTNTGTAAGCTTAGGTTCCTTGGTCAATTATTACTTTTACTTTGAGAAAACAGACATTCTTTGCCCATCTTTTCTTAATGGTGTTCTTCTCTGACCTTGCTGCACTTGGAAGTAGGGAGCTCCTTTGCTTTTACAAATAGAAAATCTGCAAATCATGACCAATCATCCCCTCCTTGGTATTACATTTGTCTGCAAAACAGACATTGTGCTCTTAGATTTTTGACTTAGAAATACAGTATGCTGGGCTTTCTGCACATCTGTTCTGGAATCAGACATCTCCCTCCAGGCAGGATGTGATTGATCTGTGTGTGGGTGAACCAGAAAATAGTGCTGATGCTCGTGTCACCCAGGGCTAGACCTTGCTGCTGCTTCTTGGGGAGATTGTGGTTGGTATTTTTTGTCAGGGAGCAGCTGTAACTGCTCAGCTCCTTTCCCTTCCTTCCTGTTAGCACAACCTGGTGCAGTGTGTGAGCTTTAGCCATGAATGGCAGTTCCACCTCTTCCTCATCCATATCTCCCCTGGGTCCACTCCTGAAGCCACAGGGAAAGACAAGCAGAGTTGGGTTAGATCTGCAACAAAACGCACGTGGTTAGAGTGCAGCTACTGAAACTTGTTGTCACCTGTACTGGCAAGGCACTGAGTGGTCCTGACAGCTTAGTGCCATTTGATCCGTGACACTTTCCCTATGCAGAGCTCCTTTAACACCAGTGTTCCAACCAACTGTGCTTCATCTCTGACTTGCCTGTAGACAGGGACCATAGAGGAGAAGATATTCCAGCGCCAGACCCACAAGAAAGCCCTGAGCAGCTGCGTGGTGGACGAAGAGCAGGATGTAGAAAGGCATTTCTCACTTGGGGAGCTGAAGGAGCTCTTCACGTTGAATGAGACCACCACCAGTGACACCCATGACAAGTGAGTATTCTGAATGACTCAGGGCTGGGATAGCAAAAGTTTGCTGAAATGTTTGGTCATGTAATTCAGGGGTATCCCAGGCAGCAGGAGGAAGTACAGAGAGTGAGGCTCAAGTGTTTCTGCTTCTGAAGCTGTTAACCACCTAGCCATGAGCACTTCCTTGCTGTCCTCCCTTTTTGCTGGCTGGACAAGTGAGCAAACTGTCTTGTAGCTGCCTGTTTTGGAGACTGAAATACTACAGCTAATGAAAAGGGAAAAACTAATCAGAGCTGTTCAAATTGGTGGAGCCTAACTTGGTCCTTCCTTACTGCTCTCTTCCTGGTGAGCTGGTGAACAAATGCTGAACTGCTCCCATACTGGGGCTTCTCCATTGGCTAAAAATTCATGAAGCCAGCCCAAGGGCTGTTCTGGCAACTAAAAGAATACTCTTCTCCATTGTCTGCCCTTCTCCCCCAGCCCAAAGACCTGTGGTATTATAGTCCCCAGAAGGAGGACAGGGAGTGCAGGAAGAGTGCTTCGCTGTGAAAATTAAGACTCTTAATTCAGGCAAGAAGCGAAGAGGATTAGTTCTAAGCTGTATCAAAGCTTAGCTCAGTGTAGGTATCTGTTCTGCATGGCAACAGCCCTTGCTGGCCTGGCTGCTGCTGCTCTTTGTCTCCTAAGTGACAGCTTAGTGGGGCACCTCCAAAACAGCCTGAGCACAACCTGGTGGCTGTGATGGGAACCAGGATGGAGTGTTTTGGAGCATGGTGTGCCCTTTGAATTTAGGAGTCCTGATGCAGTAGTAATAAGGTGTTAACAGCAGTCACTTGAGATCTGCCTTAAGCAACATCCCACACCTTTCAAGAGAAACTCCTCCTGACCTTCCTCTGGGTCTTGCTGGACCATTCCCAAATGATTAAATATGAAGAGGGACTGCCATTGGAAACAGAACCCCCAGGTTTTCAAGATGTGTGAGTCACTCCTTACCTGTCACACACACCAGAAGGTAGTTCTTTGTTTAAATGAAATGCGGTAGTAATTCAGAAACTGAACATCCAGCTCCAGGGCAGTTAATCCAAATGTTACCGGGCTGCAGTTGTAAACAGCCCAAAGGCAGAAACAGCAGAGGAGCCTTGCACTGATCTTGCACTGACCTTGTGGCAGGATCAAGTGTCGCCGCTGTGTGAACGGGCACCAGGTGCGGCCCCCTCCCTCCGGCTCCGACTGCACCTCGGACCTGTCCCAGTGGCACCACTGCGCGGACAAGCGGGGCCTGCAGGACTCTGTGCTGAAGGCTGCATGGGACGCTGCTGTCACCTTCACTTTCCATCATCACTCCCACGAGGAGCAGCGAGGGATTCCCTAACAGGTTACTGTCCCCTGTGGGGGCAAGGGCAGGCTCTGTGGCAGCCTGCCCCACTTTGATCCCTTTCAAGGAAAGGGGCAGTGGGTAGCTGTGCATGCTGGACTGGTGTGTGGCTGTGGGACAGCAGAACGGCGTGGCTCTGGAGTGGCTGGAAGGCCCTTGACAGTGTTTAGTCTGCTGCAGCAGCAAGGAGTCCATGGCTTTTTCTCTGCTGTTGTATTGTGTGCCTGAAAAACAGCCCCTTGGGAACTGGAAATAATGGGACCTTGCATGCTTTATCAGATTTAGCACTGGTTCTCTTGCCTTTGGTGTCTGTGCCTTCTACTCAGTCAGGTTTTGTCTTCAGGTTTAAGGTGAGCCAGGAGTTTTATAGCACTTGATGTGCAGTCAGGTTTTTTTCTTTGACAGCTCTGGCTTACAGTGCTGATCAAAACTTGCAGGATCCATTTTTGCTGTGAAATGTGAACCTTGCTGATTACTTGGGAACAAGACGATTTTGTACAAGGGGAAAAAAAATTTTAGCACGTATGTTGAACATCTGGCCTGAAAAATCATGCAAGCAGTATGAGATCAGGCTCAATTCCAGTAACTCCATTTCTAAAACCACTTGCTTTGTTATGGGCAGGATCCCCTGATCTAGCAGTATTTTAATGAGATCACATTACGTGACAGTAATAAAATACACTTTGGTACATTATGGGTCTTAATTATAATTTTATTATAAAAATGTTACAAAATAACAGACTATTCAAAACCTCTGTAAAGGTTTCCAGTGTCTGACTGCAGACACTGGAAAAGGGCAGTGTGATTGCAAATAAACAGCAAGCTACTTGACACATAAAGAATTTTTTGGTATAAAGTACAACTTTCCAAATGGAAAAGGTCAAGCCTGGGGTCTTTTGTTAGCTTGTTTTTTAGTGGAGGGAGTTCTTACTTCACAAAGCACAGAATGATGACGTTGGAAGGGATGTCAGGTGATGCTGTCCAATACCCCTCCTCAAAAACAAGATCACCTAGACCTGGTTGCCAAACACCACAACCCACTGGCTTTTGAGTCTCTGCCAAGCTGGAGACGGTTATTGGTGAGACATTAGCTGAAACAACATGACAGTTGTCGCAACACCGAGTGACATAAACAACTGTTTGTTCAGAAACTCAATTTGATGTGTGTACCATTTATAATACTGGAAAAGATGGCAGAGTTAGATCACCTGGAAAATACAACTTTTGGCCCATGTGGTCTGGTGAGTCATGGCAGTGTCACACCCCTTCTTCAAATGAACAGCAGAGTGAAAAGAACAACTCTCTACTGCTTGAACAGGGGAAGAACCCCCCGCCTGTGCTGTGAAATCAGAAGCTGGCGGGTCTCCTCCTGCCCGTGTCCCTCACATGACGCTGATGTAGTCAGCGAAGGCCTGGGAGGAGTCCCACGCGTCGTTGACTACACTGCACACGGCTTTGAGACGCCGCAGCGCCTCTTGCGCTGTTTCTGCGTCCTGGTCCAGCCAGTTTTGGAAGAGGCGGAGGTGAGTGAATGGAAGCTGTCCCCCTCTCTGCTGGATGTGGCCTTCCAGCTTCTTTGTGAACTCCAGGAGCCCATCAGGTTTGATGCAATTTGAGCTTTCCAGGGAAAAAAGAAAAAGAAAAAAAACATTAAGAGTCTAGGTTATAATTCAAGCAGTTTAAATTACTGGTCCTTCTAGTAATTGCCAGTGCAGGTACCCGAGGATGTTTCAAGGCCAGGTGCACCTTTTTTCAGCAGTACAAAACATGTTTCTCATGAAAAACAAAACTGAGTATGAGGGGCTGGAAACCATTTTAAACCAAGGTGGTAACAACTGCCAAGTTAAACTCATTATCCAGACCTCTTACTACTGATTTAAGTAGTCCTAGCTGTGGCCTTAAAATGTTGCAACTGTCAATTCTCTGGACCAAGGGGCCTGGCCCAACCTAACAGGTCCCAGTGCAAGACTCAGCAGTAAGTGATCGTTTATCTCTTCCTGCTGAGAAAATCTGAAGGGCATGTGTCAGATCCTGATATTTCTAGGAGAGTGAAAGGTCAATTCCGATGCAGAGATGTATAAATAAATATCAAGTTGCATGCTGGATTTAAGTCTTGTCAGAGATACAGTAACAATCAGGCTTCAAGCCTGCTGAAGGAGTGTGGCCATGGTTAAATAGTCAATCCTCTGTACTCTGAGCAACCTGAGCCATGAGGATGCAAAGAAAGGGGAGCAGAATGAAGCAAAGCAGTTAGTATTGCAGAAATGCCACCCCCATGTTAGTGCCTATCTGTAAAGCCATTCAGGGTCAAGAAAAGAGCAGAAGTTCTGACTGAAGACCAATGCTGAGGGAAGGAGTGCAGAGGCATTCTCAGGATCTGCCAGGAACAGTGACAGCATTCCCTTGCCATGAATGGGCAGTGGGAACGGAGCTGTTCATAGATGCCCAAGGATTAAAGTATGTAGGGATGTTAGTTGTAACCTACAGCTCATGGAGGGCCTGCAGGAGGCTCCCAAGGGAGCAGCAATCCAAAGCTGCTTTAAAGATGGCGCTTGACTCCTTCTAAAGGTGAAATGTCTCAGATCCTGAAGGTCCCTAAGGGTGTATGTGCCTATTGCAGCAGTCTCTAAGCTTTTCTTCAGCACACGTTCTCTCCAGGAACAAAGCCACACTCAAGTTCTCCTGCTGTCAGAGCCCAGTTCAGCTCCCTCCCCCTCAAAACAAGGAATTCAGTGTTTAGAGCAGCAGAATACCTGACATCCAGCTGGCAGAGAGAAGAGGAGGAATCTTCAGAGAAAATATCCGCAAGGGCAACCAGCCTTTGATTCCCTAAAAGGGAGAAATGCACTACTAGATGCAAATTGGAAACAGTCTTAAAATTTAAATTGCCAGACGGCTGGGATAATAGTGCAAAAAAGGAGTCTGCAAGCATGTGAATGCAACAAAGAAGCCCACCTCTGCACCCTCAGTGTGTCCCCCTCAGTGACAATCAAGTGGGTTTATCCCCCTGAGCACAGTGTTCAAGGCAATGAAAACATTTGCTGATAGGGTAGTGTGCTTCCCTAGAAAAATCATGGTTTTGGTTGAGAAGTCCAGATGCAGCTTTGTTTCACAAATTATCTGTATTCAGGTTATCCCAAGCTTTCCCGTTTTACTTTGTTAAAAGAACAGAAAGCAATATTCTGGATTTATCTGCCATTAACTTCTCAAACATTTCTACTTGGACTGTGATTCAAAAAGCCTATCACTTCTAATTGAGTTCCACTTCTTTGACAAAAATTCCTCCTTTACTTGTTCTCATCCCTCCAGCAGCTGCCAACATCTGTGAAGACACCAACTACCCCAACCTGGGCAAAATCTGTGCCTCTGAGTTAAAGGCAGTGCACCTACTGCTGGATCTGTTCCTGGTAAAGTGTGAAGCAGATCAGTGTTCAGTCAAATCTGGAGATCTGCTGGAACTTGCATTTGCTGCAGAGAAAAGCAGCCATAATTCCCGTACAGTACCTTGGTACACTGCTGAATGCAGCTGAAATTCTGCCTTTAGAAATGGATCCAGTGCTCCTTTTTTGTGAAATAAATCCCACTCTGTTCCTGCATATAGTTAAGTTCAGCACTGCAGTCATCAGCTCTCAATGGTGCTGACTGCAGCCCCAAAGTTCCCCCCAGAGAGCTGCTCTGAGCCCCGCAGCCACACACGGTACGCACCAAGGCGGTTCCCGGGCAGTTTCAGGCTCTTCAGCGACGCGTTTCTTTTCACTATGTTGATTATTTCTGACAAAAACTCAGCAGTAGAGCTTTCAAACAGCCGGCAGAAGGAAAACGTGATTTCTACAAAGAAATGCATTTACAGTACATGAGTACTCCCTGGGCTTCATTATTCCACAATTACATTCTGCAGATGGCTGCAGCCCCTAATCCACTTGCAAGAACAAAGCTCCCCCAGCAGTGGTTGTGTATAACAGCACTTTTGCTGTGTCAGGAAGAGAGCAGAGATCACGCCCAGGCAAGAGGCTCTGCCAGCTCACCCAGTTAAAGGCTGATGTGCTCTGCAGGTTAAAAATTTCTGTTTTATAGCTGAGACTGCAGACACTTCCTGCAGGATTTGCCAGCAGCTCCTCTGCTCCACTGGCACAAAGAACCAGGCATGTTTCTGCTCTGACAACACCTGCAGATCTGCTCCAAATGTCTGTGACATTTGGCTAAACTTTATACATCCAAAGATCCCCTCTTAAATGCCAGCCAGCCAAAAGCAGCCACCCACAGCACCTTTCCAAGCAACAGCACCCAGGAGCTGGCTGTACCTTCTAGGCCAGGATCCTGAAGAAGAAGCAAAACTTCTTTTTGGTGTTCAGCCAGGTTCACATCATGAAAGCTCAGTTTCTTCAAATTTGGAGTACACTCTAAAAGCAAAACAAGTTCTCAAGTAAAGCACTGCACATCCTTGGGATACAAAGACCCTGACCCAGCTACCAGCTAACAGCCAGAAACTGATTTAGACTGTAGGTAATTTGTACTGGATTCTGGATAATTCAAAAGAAACCACTGTGCTGTGCAGGATCATCCACATAGTACAGCATGTGGGATGGCTGACACCCATTTCCTTTTCTTGGGAGACTTCAAGGATGTCCACACTGAAGAGATGGACCCACCTAAGCTGGCTTCATGCTAGAGGATGGAAGACCACAGCATGGAAGCTATACTGTGTGCACCCCTGTGATGCTGCCTACGGGTTAGCAGAGTACCTTTGAGCACCTCCAAAAGGAACCCAAGCTCCTGGGGGCAAGGCAGTGTGGCACTGTCAAGGGACAGCTGCTGGAGAGACTTTGATGCCTTGAGCACTGGCAGCAGGAATACAGTGTGAAGAGGTTCCCTGGGGAATCGGATCTCCAGCACCTCCAGGCAGCTTTCTAAGGGAAGAAAAACAATGAAAGAGTTTGCTCTGGAGTGTGTGTCTTCAGTGTACCTACAGCAAGCAGGAAGCCTGTATGCCCAACACCACCACCCTTTAGGTTGGTAGAAACTTTGTGTGCTGTGCCCTGCCTGAGGAGCTCTGGCAACTCAGACATGGGGTAATGTCAGTCACTTACAGCTCACTCCAGGATTCCTGCCAGACCACAGGGACACCAATTTCTACTGTGCTCACCAATGCTTGAGAAAAGGTCACCCTTTAGTTCACAAGCTAGTCAGTGTCTTCCCAGAGCACACGTCTTTCCTGACCCCACTCTAAACTCACTCCAGGCTTTGCTCACTGCTTTTCTGCAATTGAAGGGCTAATAAGAGTGATGGGAGACCTGTGAGCTGAGCTCACACTGCTGTAGCTCCCAGGCTGTAATCCAAAGGCTTGGGCAGTGCTTTGCCATCTCCTGTGGTAGTGTGATGATTAAAAGATGCTTTCCCTCTGCTTAAGGGTGTGTGTAATGCATACAGCCTCACAATGGGATAGCCATAGTGGAAGCTCCCAGTCAATTTACAGATCTGGTGGGATAGGCTCCCCACAGACAGTCACAGTAGCAGGTTATGACTGGCCCTGTACAAAGCTGGTGTTGCAGCAGGCTGGGATACAGCAACAAAACATTTTCTTCAAGATTCTGGCTCCATAGGACACCTTAAAGCGTAAGGGACAAACTGCAACAACTAAATCAGAAAGGTAAGGCTCTAACTGCGTAACAACAAACCACCTAATAGTGTTGAGTGAAGCCTGTACCAAGCCTTTACAGCTCTACCTGCCTGCCAGGCCCTGGCCATCACACAGAATGATGATTCCTACCTGGGATTTCTGCCTCGCTGCAGCTTGGATTCACCTCTGGCCTGCCGCCCTCTAGCTGGTTTTTGAGGTCGAAGCTGACCGAGAGCGTGTGGAGCTGGGGAAGGGCGCTCAGGATGCAGCAAATGAGCTCCATGCAAGGCATGTGGGAGAACATGTCGCTCACACGGAGCACACGGAAGCGGCACTCTGGGTGGCGGGACAGGGCCCGGAGCCCGGAGAGGATGCAGGAGATGTTGGCATTCAGGCCTGGAACAGCATTTGTACAGAAAAGTGTCAGCTGTGTGTGTAGGCACTGACACGCAGAGCTAGAGCTGCAGCAATGGCAGCCTGAGTCAAAGGCTAAACTCCCAGACCGCTTTATCCACGCATCCTTAAGCTATGCTCTGTGCATGGGAGATGGAGATCTGGCTCTTCCCTTTGCGCTCTCTGAAGGGCATTCAAGCACAAAGCCAGGGACTGTTCTGGGACAGAGGAACCCCATTCTCTCCCTCAAGTCCTCATACTCATTAAACATCTCACCCACCACCTTTCTCAAGATGGGGCACCAATACTCCTACAATGCCCCTTCCAGTGAAAATTAACCCAGGGTAAACCTGAGCAGTAAGCCAGACCACTAGAGTAGGGCTGGAAGGAAGTGCCCGATTCACAGCACTGACCATTGTAGGACAGAACCAGGTTTTCTAAAGACACCCAGGAGCTCAGCAGGTTACTCAGAATCCGGCACGTTTCCCCAGTCAAAGGAATGGAGAACAATTCCAGTGTGGAGACACTTCGGAAGCGGTGAGCAGCTTTCAGAGAAAGGATTCCGGCAGGTCCTCCTCTTTTCTTACAGCCAGCATGGCCAGTGCATGAAAATCCTGGGGAGGAACTAGTCCAGTTCTCAGTGTTCTCTTCCTCTGTGGTCCTGGTTTTGTCCAGTAACCCTGAATTATCCTCTCTAGCAACAGTAAAAACAAAATCATACAGATCTTCTGGGTCAGCATAGTGTCCCCTGCTCCGTCTGAGGCAGCGACGTTTCCTCCCCACTGCAGGTTTCAGCCGTCTGCGTGTCTTTCGAGGAATGGGGTGACAGGACAGCTGCTCTGAGCTGGAACAAGGGGAAGAACCCTCCTGAATGCTGGTGTGGCCACAGGATACCTCGCTGCTTGTCTCCTCACATGCTGGGTTTTGCAGAGGAGGACTTCTGGGGCCAGAGAGGACAGAGTTCATGTAAGCATCAGCTTCTTTTGGGGATCTCTTCTGGTTCTCACCACCACTCCTCTCCTGCTCAGCATTACAGCCCCTTTCTGCTCCCTCCTGTGCCGACTCCTGGCTCTGTGCTTTGTCCTCCTCTCTGCAAAGGCCACACGGGCTGCTGTGGTAGGCGAGGGCATTTCCCGAGCGCCAGAACCCAGCGCTCATGGTCAGGATGAGAACGAGAAGAACCGTGTCGGGAACAGGCCAGGAATACATGGACACCTGGCTGACAGAGCCGTGGTGGATCAGCCGGTGAAGGAGCAAAACCAGCGAGTGCCTGATGGACTGGTCGCAGGAGAGGAGGTGCTGGAACTTCAGGATCCGCAGGGAGCCAGCCAGGTTTTCAAGAACTTTGTGGTTGTGCTCGGCAGTGAGTTCCACGGCCCCCTGGAGCATGTTGCAGAGGGTGAGCTGGGAAACGTGCGGGGAGCTGTGGAGCAACGGCGAGAAGTGACGGTCGTTGAGGCGCCAGTCAGAGGAAACATCCAAGACGCCATGGAGGACGTTGGAGAAGAATGTTTCAAGGAACTTCTTCCTCCAGCATGTTATGTTCTGCAATTGAACAGGGTGTAGGAACAAAAAGTAAGTATCCATTTTTCTTGTTCAAGATAAATTATTGCTGTCTGCTAACCAGCCGTCCAAAAAACCCCTCCTGCTAGCTCCACTGAGACCTCCTCTCTGGTTCTCAGCATCCTTCCTCAGTGTATTCCTTGAAAACCTGAGTGAATCCCATTGCTCTCTTCATCCTCCTTCCGGCCTAATTTAAACACTCAGTGGTTTGAAGCTGGGCCATTTTTTTTTGCCTATTAAAAACCACGTCACCAGCAATTTTCTTCCAGAGCATCTGTTTACTGGCTGTCATTAAATTGTCTGCTAATGATTCTTTTACCATGATGAAGCAATGAAGCTGCTTCAGTTTTTCTACATTAAACCATGCTCCAAACTCACTGTCTTCTCTATTTTTCTCACGCTTTCTAAGACATCAGCATATTTTTTTTGTCAGTGTAGGTGTAAACGTGATATAAGATACTGTTTTTATCCTCTGTTTCAGTGAGAACCTCTGAAGACAAATACTTGCTCTTTAGGCAAACTCACTGTTGGGAGATGAAGGGTGTGGCTGTGCTCTATGCTTCCTTTATAAATCCCATTTCCCAAAATGTTTGTATTACCAGGGTCATGCCTTGGTCCGGAGCTCTACGAACGCTTATAAAGAGGTGCCAGGAATCGATTGTAGGCATCCAGAAAGAAAACCTCATGGAAAACAGCAGAAACACGGCATGTGTGTCGAGCCCCTTCTCCCACCAGAGCGTTTCCTCACCTCCGAGTTGGGCGGCCTGGTTTTCATCACATCATCCCACAGCTTGCGCCAGATGGGCTGTGTCGAGAGGCCTGGGGGGAAGAATCATCAACCGGGCGCTTTCACCCCTTTCCCTCCCCAGCGTCCTGCTCCGGAGCTGGATGGGCTGCCGGGGGCACAGGCCCGAGCCTATCCGGGTGTGGAATATGGGGCGGTGTCCCTCTGGGTCGGGGCTCCCATTTCCAGCCTGGAGCCCGCCTCTCTCCAGCTGAGGGTCCCTGCGGTGTGGGCTAATTCCGCAAGGTTTGAGGCCATCCCTCCAGTCTCTCACCCCCTCAGTCTGAGGGGCCCGTCCCTCCCGCCCGGGGTGTTCCCCACGGGATCGTCGCCGTCCCCGCCGGTGTCACCTGCTCTCCGTGCGGCGTTCTCGGCCCGCTCGAGATGGAAGACAGTGAGGAGCGGCAGGAGGCCCCGCAGGAGGTGCCCGGGCAGCGCTGCGGAGAGCCAGAGGGAGAGGGCGGCAGCATGCGGGCAGGCCCGGGCCCCGCGCCCCGCAGCCCCGCGCCTTACCCCAGACGTCTCGCTCCAGGGTGGCCATGCTGCGGCTCACGGCGGCCGCGCTCAGCGCGAACAGGCTGCGCGGCCGCTCGGCCGCCATCGCCGCCTCGGGCGCGGAACGGCCGCACCGCGCCGCCATCTTGGGAAGCGGCGAGAGCGGGCGGCCATGTTGGGGAGGTCGAATCGAGCAGCGCGGAGGACAGACCGCGGTAGCAGCCCGGCCGAGTCGGCTCCGAGGCCGAAACGCACAGGAAGAAGGGAGAGGAACGGCGGGAGTACAGCAATGGCCTTCTGGGCGCGGCCACACGCGCGGCCGCTGCCGGCTGCCATGTTTGGAAGGGCCGCGCCCCGGGACGAGGCACCGCCCTGCGGAGGGAGCGCTTCCGCTTCCCGCGCGGGCGGCGGCGCTTCCGGCGGGTGACCCTGGCGAGTCCTTCTGTGCGGCGGGAGCGCCATGGGGCAGCGCGGGGAGCCGGAGGTGAGCGCGGCGCGGCGCGGCGCCGGGCCCGCATGGCACCCCCAACGGGCAGGCAGGCGGGCGGTAACACTGTGTTTCTTTTCTTTCCTCAGGAGGAAGAGGAAGAGCTCGTGGTAAGACGGGGAGCCGCGACGGGCACTCGCATCCGCCAGGGACGGCTGCCCGGGGCCGTCGGCGCCGGCGAATGGGCTCGGGGGACTCGGGCGGGGTCGCGCTGTGCCGGCGATCCAGAGCTCCGTGGGGAGACCGGGCTGTCTCTTAAAGCGCTGGGGCTGGGGGGCAGCGGCGTGCGGTGTCCTTGTGCTCAGCGCAGCCCCGTGTCCGCAGGACCCCCTGACCACGGTGCGGGAGCAGTGCGAGCAGACGGAGAAATGCGTGAAGGCGCGGGAGCGGCTGGAGCTGTGTGACGCGCGGGTGTCCTCCCGCTCAGACACAGAGGAGCAGTGCACAGAAGAGCTCTTCGACTTCCTGCACGCCAGGGACCACTGTGTAAGTGCAGCGTCCCTGCTGCGCTCTGAGCAGAGCTGCCTTCAGCCACGCTGCTGACGGTGCTGCCAGGTTGAGTGTGAGCTGTGGTAGCTGTTCAGTCCTGTTTTCTTGTTTCATGTTTGGTTCCTCCTTGTTACAACAGATCTAGCTGGGATTAGGTATGTTATTAAACAAATAACTCTAACCCAGTATTTATACTCTGCAAATGGCATTTGGTTATTTCTGTCTTGTATTTGACATTTTAAAGTTAAACCTTTTGAACCTGAGCTAAAGCTTTATAAGGCATCTGAGTAGCTTTCTTGAGTGACTTGTAGAACAAAAGCCAGGGATGTGGAGCCATGTGCACTGGTGGCCCAGAAAACCAAGAGGCAGGTGGTGACACCTTGCTGATTTCTGTCCCTAAACTATGAGTTACTGAGGGCTCTCTTTCTTTCCAGGTTGCTCACAAGCTTTTCAGTAAGCTGAAGTGAATGAGGGCATGGTTGTCCATCTGCTTCCACAGCCAGTGCCAGTGATTCCTGGATCACAGTTCTGCTTCCTGCAGTCCATCCTCCATGCTGAGCATGAACGAAACGGCTTCCTGGCAGCCTGTCACTGCCTCTGTGCTCCTGGAATTTGTGCAGCTGTGCAAAGAAACCCAACTTGTTGATGTTCTGTAATTTTCCGTATTAAACACTGAGAGTTCCTGTGGAAGTGCCCTGTGTTTGTTTCCTAGTTCTCTTGCTTCTGACTTGTACTGGGTTAGGATGAAATCGGTGAGTTAAGGGCGGGAGTTTTCCTCTCTTGTGGGAATGCCGTTTTTGTGCTGCCATGATGGACATCTGCTGCAGTCCAGTCCCATGGGAAAGAATTTGTAAGAGCCACAAAGGTTATTCCTAAGCCCTGTAAGACCGGTGGTGTTCACACAGTATGTTCTGACTTAGACTGAAGGAAGTGACCCTTTTCTAGGAGAGAAAAGTTCCTCCCCACCCTCGGGAAAGCTGACACCTGTCCCTCACTGTCTCTGCTTTTGCCAGCGGCTGGAAGAGCCTCCTGGCAGCCGGCAGTTCTGCCTTCTTGCCCACGAAGCCAACCACGTGGCTGTGGATGCACATGGGGGTGGTTCACCTGCTCAAGCCCCGGCCAGGGTCACCAAGGGGGAGCTAAAGCCTGTCTGTGTGAGTTACTAGCCCGTTCTGCTCACCCTGGGGCTGTCTGTCCGTGCTCTGCCTGCTCCTTCCGCGAGACAGAATGTTTAGCAGGAGGAAAGCGAGGGTATCTCGCGGGGCAGAATGTTTCCCGGCTATTCTTCAAACTGGAATGACAGCCACCACCTTAAAAATTTGGCTGTTCTTTATCCATGTAGTGGTTCATGGTCCTTTTGCTGGCAGATTTCAGACTTTTATTAGGGTAAGCGTACCATGTAAGTTCCAGTAGGTTTTGGTGGGGATTTTTTGTGGTTATTTTTTTTTTTTTTCCTGTGGCACAGGGCAGGGTCCAGCTGTGCCTGTGCGTTTCTGCTGCAAAGCGCGTTTGTTGCCGGATCCTTCTCAGCAGCTGATGCCCAAACGCAGCTCAGTAATTACCGGACGTTTAGATTGGAAAGGACCTTAAACCTCACTGAGTTCGGCCCCCGCCACCTCCCCCGAGCCCCGGCTGCTCGCACTTCCAGCCGCGCCCCGAGCGCTGCCCGGTCCCGNCTGGGCCGGGGCGGGAGCAGAGCACCCGCACCCCACGGCGTTGCTTGCACCCCGCTTTTGTCCCCGCTAACCCTTTACACGCCGCCGCAAATCCCCTTCTCACCCCCCCCATTTCACCTCTCGCTGCACCCCCGTGCCGCCGCTCTGCGTGCAGCCGTGCCCACCCTCGACCCCCAACCACATTCGGCCATTCACAGAATCCTGGAATCACTGAATATGCTGGGTTGGAAGGGATGCATCAGGATGCAGCTCCTGGCTCTGCACAGGACACGCCCAACAATCCCGCCCGGTGCGTGAGAGCGTTGTCCAAATGCTTCTTGAACTCAGACGGGCTTGGTGCTGTGACCACTTCCCTGGGGAGCCTCCTTCGGTGCCCAACCACCCCGTGGGTGAAAAGCCTTTTCCTGTTACCCAACATAAGCCCCCTTGTCACAGTTTCATGCCATTCCCTCGGGTCCTGTCACACACTCCAAAAAGGCCTCATGGACTTCTGGCAGCACAGAACCCAGTGCTGGATTCTCCCAGAAAAAACATGAAGGCTGGGTGGGGAGGTTGGGTATGGGGTATCGAGGCATTTTCTCTTTTAACACCTCTGTTATTTTTACCCACAAGGCTGCCACGGCCCCGCGCATCCCGTCCACGCGGCTGGCGCTGCACCACTTCGACACGAGCTACAGCCTGCACCTGGGGGCCCTGTGGCCCTCAGTCCGTGCTGGCCTGCTCTGCGAGCAGAAATACGGGGCCCTCCTCAACAACTTTGCTGCTGCTGACCATGTTCCCCAAGAGCTAGAGCTGCTCAACGCCACCGATTTCGTTTCCGAGGCCCCCCAAATGGCACAGCAATGGCAGCAGGGTGCAGCTGTGGGGGAAGCGGCCAGAGGGTGCCAGGAGGGCTCTGGTGAGAGCAGGACTGTGATGCAGGCAGAAATGATGACACAGGCAGAGGTGTCCCCACCACTTTGTGCCTCTATCAGCTCCAAAATCAAGTGTTACACCTTCCCCAGGGGTGACATCACGCGCTTTCGACCTGCACGGTGAGACATCCCTGTGAGACACCCCTGACAGATCCGGTCTTTGCCAGCCTCAGGGGCTGCTTCCATGTGTCCCCATCCTCACTTCCAACTGCTCTTTTATTTTCTTTTCCCCTCCAACATCTTCTTTTGTTATGCAAATTGATGATTTCCAGGCCGGATGCTCTGGGGCTCCTCGACTATTACCTCATGGATGCTGCATCTCTCCTGCCTGTCCTGGCACTCAACGTGCAGCCAGATGACTTTGTTCTTGACCTCTGTGCAGCTCCAGGTGGGAAGACTCTGGCTCTGCTGCAGACTGGGTTTTGTGGTGAGTGGGGCGTTCCCTTGTTCCCGTGTGTAAAACAGGGCTGGAGGAGTGTACTGCACCCATTCGTGTCTGACCATTAATAATTTCTGTGTGTAAGAGGTGGGAAATCAGATGTGGTTTTGCGAAAGTGACATTCCCAGTGTGCCTGTTCTCTCCTGTCAGGGCATCTGGCAGCCAATGACATCTCCGTTTCCCGGACAAAGAGGCTGAATCAGATTCTCCATAGTTATGTCCCCAGAGAAGTCAGGGATACTGTGAGTATCACATCCTATGATGGAAGGGACTGGGACCAGGTGGAAGGTGGCACTTTCCATAAGGTATGTGTTTGGGAACCAGTGAACATAAACCCATCAAGTTCACTTCCCTCCTCTTTTTGGGGAAGACAGCAGCTTATCCTTCCATATAACTGTGTAGTTTTCTGTAATCATAAATGCAGAGAAAGAGAGAAGACCAAACCACATAAGGAGTAATATTTCCTCCTGCTATCCCTTCCTGCAGGATCTGGTACCTATGTGCATCTTGAGTTGTACCTTTATTTGCCTGTGTAATACCCCTTAGAAATCCTGTTCTTGTCCATGACCTGGAAGGGGTTAAGTGTGAAGATTAGATAATTCTGTCTTCTCAGCCATGTCCAGCCACAGGGACTGGGTCTGGTGTTCCAGGGGCTGGGTTGGGTTACTCCAGGAGGCGTCGCTGCAGCAGCAATGCCTGTGTGTGCTGCAGGAGCATTGCCAGGGACACACAGAGCAGGAGCATGAAATGAGGACATGAGTTAATGCAGGATGTTTTCCACCATTTTTGCACGTTCCCAAAATGCCAAAGCAGCCAGATGAGATTACAGTTCAGTGTGGTGCACACCTGTGTTTGGGCCCTGGGAGCTGTTGGCAGGGGTGGAGGAGGTGGGCATGGGGCTGGCTGCAGGAAGGGACTCGCTGAGCTTGACCTGTGCAGGGGGCTGAGGTGGGACCTCTGCTGCTGCAGGTGCTGGTGGATGTGCCCTGCACGACAGACAGACACTCTGCCATGGAGGAGGAGAACAACATCTTCCACAAGAGGCGAACCAAAGAGCGTCAAATGCTGCCCATGCTGCAGCTGCAGCTGCTGATGTGAGTGAGCTTGGTTGTGTTGTCTTCCCGGGTGCTGGGAGCAGCTCTCCATCACTGAAACCTCTTCTTACTCTGTCCCCAACTGGGAAATGTGGAACCATGTGTAGTTTTCTAGCAGTAGTTGGAACACATCAAATCACACTAAGTGCAAGAAAGTGCAAATGTTCTTGGTCAGATCATTTGTCCTTCTGTCCCCAGCAGTAGCTGTAGGATATAGGGAGAAGGGTCTAAGGAACAGGATGGGTACAGTTGTTTCGGGTGGTGGTCTCCTGGGTCCTGGCAGTCAGCCCTGGAGGATTCCTGAGTGCTCACCTATCCCAGCACAGGGGAGGACATGTGGTGCTGGGAAGTGCCACAGCTTGTCACTGTGTGCTGTGGCAATAAGGGAGAAGATTAGAGACTCCCATGGCAGCACTTGAACTGCAAGAATCTCTTCCCCTTTACATACATCCCTTTCCCTTGGATGTGACTGCAGGATTACACCTTCCAGCTGCTCTCCAGTAGCATCTCCCATGTTAAATTCTTTATCAATATAAGTATCTGACTCTTTGCTCTGGCCCAACACACTCCTCATGCTGCAATGACACAGACTGCTGAGCCTGTGGACTTCAGCAGGTTTCCTATGAGTTCTCTGTTGGCTTACCAATTTTGGTGGGTGGGAATGCCCGTGTCCTTCCCTTGGAGTCCTCCTCATCCCGTGACGCTGTGTTCGCCTTGCCTGCAGGGCTGGGATCCTCGCGACGAAGCCGGGAGGGGAGGTGGTGTATTCCACGTGCTCCCTGTCCCCGCTGCAGAACGAGTGCGTGGTTGAGAGGGCGCTGGAGGTTGCAGAATCCCAGTTCAACATCAGTGTCCACGTTGAGGACCTGAGCCACTTCCGGACGCTGTTCCAGGAGACGTTTTCCTTCTTCTCGGACTGCCGGCTCGGGGAGCTGGTCCTGCCCCACCTCACAGCCAACTTTGGGCCGATGTATTTCTGCAAATTACGTCGGATGTAGAAGGGGCAACAGACTCTGTCTGTTGTCAGGAAACAGCCCAATATTTAAGGGGAAGCAGAACTGCTTTATGTTTATATTTCTTTCTAAAATGTCCCAAAGGAACCCTGCTTTTTTACTGCAGACATAGGGAATAAATGAGAAAGACCTGCTGTGGAGTTTTCCTGAGTATTTGTCTGAGTCTGAGGTGTTTAATCTAGGAAAGAGAGAGAGGTCTTATCAGAGGGAACCATTTATCTGTCTGTGTGGGGCAGGATAAATGGCCCTGCTCTCTTCCTCCTGTCTGACTGCTTTGATCCTACATGAGCAGGTTTGGGTTAACAAACACCATCTGGGGATCTCAGCCTTTCTGTCCCAGATCTCACCATCTGCATAAATGAGTCGCATCTGTCTATGCTTATCTCCTGCCTTCAGAGAGAGCAGCCTTAGGTCCTGAAACCAGAGGTTCCTAAGAGTGCCCCTCCTGTGGGGTTGGAATGTGCTTGGGATGCTGGAGACCTGGTGCTGTGAAGAGGCCAGTGACTGTTGCCATCCCTCACAGCTAGGAAGGCTGTGGATAAGTGTGAATGTTCCCATGCTAGATGCTATTTAATGTCCAGTGGGTAGGTTTTTGTATGATTTTGAGTAGTAACTTTGTTTATAGAATCGTCATCATCAGCGAAGGAGTACTGGAATTTATGATGAGTTGCTTAATAGTTATATTTTTATTTTTGTGAGCAAAATACAGTGGTGGGAAGTGATGGACACGGCTCCTCATGAGGCAGCCCATAGTTACATCCATATGAATTAACTCCAGTGCCAGCAAGAAAATACTATAGAACTTCTGTAATCCTTTCCTTTCAGCACCACCCTGCTTCTGCAGGAGGCAGCACTGATGGAAATAGGGATGAAGGGGTGAACCCACATCCATGGCCATCCTTGCTGGAAGTCCAGTTCCTTGATTTACCACTGTTTGAACCTATCTTAAGCCAGTCCTACAGGGCGTCCAGGTTCCTTACAGGATCTGTGTTTATTGGTGAGCAGAGGGGTCAGGAGATGGTGTTTCCTTCCTCCTCCCCTCCTCAGCGAAGTCTCTGCACTGCTGGTGGCAGTCGTGCAGCACTGTCCCTTCTCCTTGGGGACCATGGTGACTATGCCACTCTCTTATCACGGCTGAGGGTCTCCACCTCCTTCATGAAGCGCAGGCACAGCTCCTCCTGCCACGGCAGAGCCACGCACTGCACGGCCACGGGCATCCCCACTGCTCCTTCCACAGCCTGCAGCGGGTGCACAAGCAGGGAGGGTCACCCAGGGGCTCGGACCTCCAGCGGATTGGGGGAACTTGATTTAGGCCTGTGGCTCATCCCAGAAAGTGGTGAGGTTGGAGTTTGAGCCCTGTTAGTGTGCTGGGCAGAGGGAAGGTTCTTGTTCTTCTCTGATAGAAATGGTTGCCAAATCTTGGGTAACGTGTTTGACACACCTTCCCCCCCACACACCCCAGCCAGCTCTGCTTTGAGCTGTCTTGTAGGCAGATCCCTTTTCCTTCAGCGTCCTCCTTCCTGATCCATGCTCCACTGACAGCCTGGGCCTGGCTGAAGGCAACATGGAGCAGGAGGAAAGTGCAGTGCTGTGGGCTGTGGACTGGGGCTGTTGCAAGGACCTGCTCCCAGAAGGTTTGCTGCATGGCTCCTTGCTGGCTCCAGCCTACCCAGCCTGTGGGAGATTCTTTAGTCCCCCCAAAACTTAGTGACTTACCTTTGGGGCTTGGGAGAAAAGCAGAGGATTTGGGATTAGCAAGGGGTGTATAAGGAAGATAAGAATTTTTTTGTGCTGTGCCCATACTGATGGAGATACTTAGGATATGATACCATTGAAACTGTTACCTGAACTCCCATCAGCAGTCTCTGCTCCACCAATTCCCATACCTGTTTCAGTGTCTGGTCCCAGGGGTCATCACAGCATCCTTTGTAAAGCTTTAGCTCTTCCTCATCAGCCTCTGTCACGGTGCTGACAGGAACAACCCCGGCAGGGAAGTTCAAGACATTGTACAGCATCGTGGAGGAGATAGCAGCTGAGAGAAGCAGGAGGATGCAGGCAGTCACAGCCCCCTGTCTTCAAACTTACACATTCCATATTCACTGAAGCCCCTGAGAACTATGTGTCTGTCTCCACCTGCTCAGAGAGCTCTATGTAGCTCCTTTTCCTTCCTAATTCCCATGAAATTCTTGGGTGAGCAGTGAAGCTCCATGGTAGCGGATGTTTCCCTCCAGTCTCAGCCACTGTGGTTCTCTGCCCCTCTGGGAATGCCCCAGACTCACTTACTGAGGAGTTTCCCGGGGTATCCCGTGGTGAAGGCAGGCCCCAGGACAGGGCACAGCACAACGTCCAGCTGGAGTTCCTTCCACTGGGTGATGAACTGGGAGCGGTACGCCTGGAGGAGGAGAGGGGCATGTCCTGGAGCCATGTCCATGCCTGGAGCCTCTCAGCCTCTCCATGCACAACTGAGGAGGCAGCAGCAGGCAGTGGTGCTCAAGGGATGAGGCAGAGGAGCACGTTTGCCTCCATAGCATGTGGCCAGACCATGGCCAGGGATTAGAAAGGTCCCACTTTGGCCATCCCCATTCCCAGGACAGCCTTCACTGTGCCTGGGCATGAGCACTGCAGGCAACCAGTGAAGTCCTGTCTAGGCTGACTCAAAAGTCCATCCACCCCTTTTCTATCCTTCTTTGTGCCTTTCCCTCCATCCTGTCTCCTCCCCAGCAACCCCTCCCTTGCACAATCCCTTTCCAAACCAATGACTCTCTGACCTGGCGCTTGCCACAAAGCCTCAACTTGTAGCATGATGCCAGAGAGGAAAGTCCTCAAAACACACCTGTATTTGATGGTGATGATTCCACATCTCCTTTACTGACCTGCAAGTGGAAATCACAGCAATGTCTTTAAGCTTTAAGAGGAGGAGGAATTGTTTAAATAGTCCTCTGGGTTGATAAGCCCTGGTGATTTTAGCAATTGCTTAAAACAATACAGCTTTCACAATCTTCCTAAAGTTTCCTTTGGCATCTGGCCAAGCAATTAAGCAGAAAATGTCTGGAAGTGCTGGAGAGAAGGTTTCCCTGATGGGCCTGGATTTAATACTCATCTCTTCCACAGGCTTCCTGTAATGACCTTATCCATTCAAGTGCCTCATTCCTGTCAGAATGTCACTAGGGGCAGTGAAGCCATGCCCAGGAATGAAGGACAGCCCCTGCAGAGAGCAGATCACAGCCTCTTGTGAATCCAGT
>WAAG01021433.1:0-24012 GCA_013390105.1 Tichodroma muraria
ATGTTATAAAATATTACTTTATTACATGCATTTTTTTTTGCACTATGCAGTTTATAGATCATGTTGTTTAATTCCCGTTGTTTTTTTTTTTCAGTTGGAGACCAGTTTGTTTGGAATACTATAAAAAATTCAGCCACTTTTTTAAAAATGAAAGAAGTATGTAATATGTATGTAATGAAACTGTGTAATGAAGCCTTGCTCAGGCAAACCATGCACACCACTCTGCAGTCACAGACCAAGATGGAGCACAAGAATTATGAACTTATATTTTAATTCTGTAAATGGAGTTCATTTTCTCTGCTATGAGTTGTACCATGCTCTGCTGGTACCCAGTTTCTAGCCCCCTGATGGAACAGTGGGCCAGCTTCACACTGGTATAAAAATGAACAAGAAACACATCTCTCGAGAGACAAAATCTTTTTTATGCAAAGCCTGGATACTGGCCTACTCCCACACCACCCACTGTACAGCCAATTACACTTTCGCTAGAGATATTTACAGAACTGAACACACATCTGCAATTTATTGTGTTCCATCCAGTAACCTCAGTTATGGAGGAAAGGCCATGGTATGATTTTATAACCTTCCGGCAACATGCAGTTGGTTGTGAATTGTGAGGTTTCAGCTTTACTTTACTAATCCTATCAAGATTGCATTAACTCTTTAAAAAAAAAATACCAAAGATAAAAATCTTACTGAAAACATAACTCCTAGGACCTGTGATTTTCATCTGTTTTCCTCATTCCGTTGTGACAGTGTAAAGCTTAGCAGAGTGAGAGCAAAAAACTCACTGCTGCCTATGTTTGCTTTTATGTAGAAGTTAGGTCTTAGGCTCTTCTGTGGTACCACATTCAGCATTTCTGTTGCCTGGGCTCTTTGCTGAACATGGGGATTCCTTTGCTTTATGGCTATGGGTGACCTATTAAAATAGACATATCCTGTATCAGCTTAAATGCAGGCTCTGTGTGTAAGTGTGTAAAAGAAGCTGAGCTCTGCATTCTCTCTCCTCCACTGTTTTCTCCTGCCTCAGATTTCTCTGCACTTGTTTTTGGTACCATAACATCCATCTTGCCATTGATTTCACTGGGACTTTAAGTTATCTAAAAACTTAAGGCTGCAGGTTACTGGTCTAAGCTCTGCCAGGAAAATTGATCCTATCTTCATCTCCTTTCATCTCCCTCTTTCCCTTTGCCTCCAACCAGATATGTATCTATTTGCCTCCTTCCTCCATCCATGTCAGGCACATCAAGGAACTTACTTTGCCTGGAGACAAGTCCTTTCATTTATTTATTTTTACTGGCACAGGATGAAAAGGATGAAAAGGGAGCGGTGCCTGGCTTTGGTGTGCTGCTCCAGGAGCCAGCACAAAGGGACAGGAGCACCTCTTGGGACTGCAGGCACCAAGTCCTGCTATGAACCTTCGTCCCTTTTGAAAGGGGTTTGATATCTGGATCCACAGACTCCTTGGCAATTCAGGTCGAGTGTATCCCTTTCTGTGAGCAGAAAGATTTGTGAGGTCCCAAATCAGACTACTAATCCAGCTTTTAATGAGCAACCACTTTTTTCCACATTTCTTTTAAAAGTGAAGTTAACCTTTTTACACCCTGTAGAGAGGGAAACCTCATTGTCACTAAGGGTGTTGTCACTAAGGGTTTTGTATACAAACCCGTGATGTGGTGTGTGAGGTAGAAGGTGATTTGGTGATTGGCTGGGAAGATTTATTCAAGAGATCTAACAACCGGCAAGGCAAACCTGTGTGGTTATCCACTTGTAAAATAGCTCCTTTCTAGTTGGTAACAGAAATGAAAAGTACAAATGGTGTAGTTTTTTGTTCCTTTGTGACAAAATAAGCCTTAAATGGAAGTGTTTACTTTCACTCATTTCTCAACTCCTTCACATTTCATATTTAAATTAGATTTTAAAAAATGACACCTAGATTTCCATCTGCTTGCTTGGAGGGCAGTGGTGCCTGGGAGGCAGGAGTGGGTGGAATGGTTCCCAGCATCTGCAGAGGAGCAAGGGGTGTGCAAGGGGGAAGGGATCCCATTGGAAAGATACCTCTTCTTTTAAAATTTTGGAAGTTTGGATGTCGCCTTCCTCCTTGCAGAAAGCTGGAGAACTGTGTTTCAGATGTTATGTTCTTGTAGCACCTAAGCCGTGCCCAAATTTTGCTGAAATCTGTCAGCAAGACAAGCAAAGCCAAAGCAGCTGTAGTGACTTTTGAAACAAGCAATGGTAAAGGCTGTATTTTCTTTTTTTTTGCTTTGCTTTTTCCTTCAAAGTTTGATTTGTTGGGTATCCTGCTGATGATATCTCCAGGTCACTGACAATTGCAGAATGTTGACCCGTCAGACCTGATTTCATGGGTGTCCATAAGGAAGGGTTCTTACTGACAGCATAGCCTGATATTTAATAGAAATCAGGATCTTTTGGGTCTGTCATGAACATAGAAAACAGATGGGTTTGCTAACCACATGTGGAGGACTTTCCTCTGGAAGATCACAGTGTATCAGAATACCATAATGAAACAATTGTAAGTTTGAGCTACTCAAACCACCCAGCTGATCCTTGTCCCTGCTGGATTAGTAGGACATGAAAAAAGCATTTATTTATAATTATTGAGGGTATCTGTATAACAGAAATGTAAGCAGACTGTCTCTGTAATAGATTTAATTTTAATTTTCATTAGCAAGAAGAAAAGCAAAAATATTACCATAGGGATATACTTTCCTTTTTGAAATAGTTATATTGTCAATTCTGGTATGAATTCTACTCTATAAAATAGTCAAAATACACTTTTGTTTGAAGAGCTCTGAAAGAAGTTATACTTAGAAGCTTTTATTTTTGTTCTTAGGAAAATTGCTGAAGAACTTTCCAAGGTTGAAAATAACTTCTACATTTGCCCTAATTCATCATTTTTACTTGATGCTTATGAGTTGTTTTTTCTTAAAAAAAGGGACTAAAAAGAAAACAGTAAATTTCTTCATGTATTTTGGGAATGGTTTGTCTTAAAGTAAAAATTATCTGTGTGACTCTGGCTTCACATCAGATGATAAGAGGAAATAGTCAAGGAAGCATGTCCCAAACTATCCAAGTGTACGTAAATCACTTTGGGTTCAAATCAGGAACAGAGCAAAGGGTTAAATCCAGTCTGTCTCATGCTGGATGACTGAGCCAGCCTGTTTCAGACACAGCTTTCCCAACAACGGCTTGTTTCTGTGCAATGTGCTAATAACTTCTGAGCTACCTTGGTCTCAAAGGGATGTGCTTTGCTGCTGAACGTGGGCCTGCTTTGAGCTGTCAGCTGCTAGAAATCTGTTTCAGATCCACATAGAGTCCAGGAGTGAAATCCTGGCTGCTCTGGAGTGAAAAGATTAGTGCAAGACTGGATTTTACACTCTCTCCAGCATTTTTTAATATTTTCCTTCATACAGTTGCCATGTGTACAGTAATATTCACACCTTCAATGGAAATTAATTTGTGGCAGTGCTTTCAACATCTCCTTATGCTTTTAATTGCTGATGCCAGAGCTATCAGTACCAAACAGCCCATCAAACCTTTTTGTTTTGTTGACCTTGTTGCTGTTGAAGAAGGAAACTCTAGTGTACTGATATAGACTTTATGTTTTGCAGTTTTAGACCCTGAATATTCCCATTGCTGCCTAGATAATGGGGTAAAGTATCAGTACTACTGAAAAACAGTATTTTTGCCACTATCTTTACTGTGTCATTGCATAATCTAGCTTTGAATTTGAGAATTTCAAGTCTACTTTATATTTGGTAACATTGATTGCTTTGCTATCTATTTGATCTGCAATTTTAGTAGCGTTTGTACTTTCTTACAGAGTAGTTAACAAACAAACAAAACACCAAAAAAAACACTAAAACCCCACAGTCAATCAAACAAAGAAACAAACAAAAAAAGCAGAGTGGATTCCAGACACTGATACTGGCACTGAAATGTAAATGATAAATCCTTTGAAAATTAGCATGTCACCCCCCAGCTGCTGGAGTGGGGCACACACATTTGCTGCTGTGGAAAGGGCAGTCGCCCTGCTATCCCCAGCCACGCTGCCTCGTGGCAGCTGTATTCCTCTTCATCTGGACAGCTTTTTTTTAAATTTATGTCAAATTAAGGTGGCCATGTAATCATGGTCTTATCCTACTCTTTTGAGATATATTATCTGTTGACTGTGCATGGTTGTTAATTGCTTTGTACCAGAGATGAACAGTTGGACTCACTGCATCTATAAATTTAAGTGTCTTTTTAGGGCTGTCCCAAACAGCAATGATCACTTAAGTCAAAGTCTGCAGTATGAATTTCCAGCTCTTCATAAACTTTCACAACACCCTTCTAAAAAGTGTGCCTAGAAAAAGAAGGAACCTTTTTAAAGGATTTTTAAATATATTACATTCAAAAAAGTCCAGCAAGCAAGGCTTGGCTCCACAGGGAGAGCTAACTAAAGCCTACAGTGCAAACAGCATCTGAATATCCAAGGATCTAGGCTAGCTGCCTATCCTCTAAGAACATTCCTGTAGCGTTTGTAAATATTAAGGTCATCCTGAGGCAGAACTAACAAAGAATTAGTGACAGGTATGCAGTGTTTTTATTTAATGATTTGCTTTATGGTAGTTGCTCAATTCCACACCCATGCCTGCAGCTAGTCCCTGACATCCCTTAGAATGATCCCACAGGCATCCACATCTCAACTCCTGATCGACACCAGCTCAGCTGTCCTGCCCTGGTGCAGGCAGCCCCCTGCGAGGGAAGGGGCTTTGGTTTGGCCAGCAGGCAGTTGTCCCAGCAGGAAAATCAAGGGGTGTGGATGTACATCTGCAGGGCAGCTTGGCAAGACTGAGGAGGGGCAGGCAGCCAAAGATTGCCGTGGAGGAAAGAGCGATTACTAGTGAGGGGGAGGAAGGGCTGTACAGTTCCAAGTACAGCACAATCCTGATTTTGGCCAGTAAATGTTACGGTAACAAATTATTCTCACCTCTTCTTGCTATCTTCAGTCTGATGGTAAATGGCATGATGAATCTTTGCTAGTTTCTTTAAACTACAGGTTCCCAGATCCTTTTTGTTCAAACGTAAGCCCAAACTTGAAGTTTATCTTTTTATGGGGACACCTGGATTTGGTTAAACTTTCTGTATGCATCATGGAAAACCCGCAGACAGAGGTGGCTTTTCTGCTATCCCTGCTTCCATGCGGAGCTGCTGTTTCCAATGGCGGGAAATTGAAATACTCAACAATAAATGCTTATTGCTGTAATACTTAAATATTTGAAATCAGTTAAGGGAGGATTCATTTGAGTGTTGCCTTATTTAACTATTATTAGTTCTGTGGTTTTTAGATCACCACATCCTGACCAACAAAATGGTCGGAATTTATTCTGGGCTGTCTCATTTCTTGAAGTCTAATGGATAAAAAGGGATGGTTATCTCTTGTCAAGCTCCTTGGAGAGCAATGAGGAAATGAGCAATAAAAGGTTCTTTGAGGCTCTTTTAACTGTAGTTTATCATCTATTATAGTTACTGATGTGTGGAAACCAACAGAAATATTTTACATGTTTGTAGTTACAAAGCCCTTAACAGCTGCAGCTATGAGCTGAGCCTTTACAGCTTTTTGAAATGTGTTTTTATAAATGTAACATTAAATCATCGTGTTTTTGTAAACCAGTCTCTTTAAGAAAATTCCTGAGATAATAATACATGGGTTGACATATTCAGTCAGGGCTGGTGAGTGCGTGCTCACTTGCTCTTGCTTGTTTTCTAACTTCAGTAGAGGAATGCACAATATGAGCATTTTTGGGGCAGGATTGATGATGACTAAAATGCACAAAGCAGCACTGCATTTCATTTCCCCTTGCTGGATGCAGTACTGAATGGGAAATCAGAGCGGAAAGAAGAAAACTGTGTGAGTTGAGGGCAGTCAGCGTAACGAAGGGCTCAGGACTGTGCAAACCTCTTTCTCATCAAGAGGATTGGAGGACACAGCAAATGACTCCTCATTTCTTCATCCTTGAGGGAGACAGGCCTGGAATTTGCAAAGACTCATCCCTCAGTAGCACTGGTCAAGCAATTGCTATGGAGAGAGCTTTCTACCCCCAGGGTAGTTGGCTCTTTATTACTATCTCCTGTTCCTCATGGGTCTTTTCCTGCAGTGTTAGGATGGGACTGTGATCTTCTGTGTATTGCACTCCCCTCTGCACTTCTCTTGTCATCTGGTCTGGGTGGACTTCTTGCATCTAATCCTCTCCACTGGGAATGATGAAACCAATAAGCCATGTGGATCCACTGCAAAGGAGGACATGAAGGGGGCTATTCTCAGCCCATATGCATTGCTGGTTAATTGTACCACCAAGGGCATATGATAAAACAAACATATTGAGAATCAAACATGTGTCAGCTCTTGTCTCCCATAAGAATTTCACTCTTTGGCATCCAGATTGCTGTTCATGTTGTGCCTGTACCATCTGCATTTACACCATTGCAGCCCTGGTGTGGGTGACTGGCTGGTCTGAAAGTCTATTCCTCTGGCAGGGCCGTTCCCAAAAGGGCCCTGAATGTCTGCACCATGTCCAGCATGCAGATTTATCCATTGCACGCTTGTGTGTGTGACCCTGGCCAAACACGAGTCCCATGCATTGGGATTCCAGTAACTCAAGAAGTCTTGAGAATATGCAACAGTGAAACAAAGATCAGCCATTCAACTTCCAAAAATTGCTTTAAGCCAGAAGAGACAATCTTGTTCCTGCAGGTCTGTTTTAAATCAACCCAAATATTATTTTAGAGCCAGAGCTATAATTCAGTAAAACTTGGTACAATCTTGGAAAGCCATAGGAAGTATTAGAAAATACCACTGGAAGTTGAGACCTATAGATACTGCAATAATCTGCATTTTAAACTAAATAGATATGCCAGTTAAATACTAATTGGACACACTGCAGAGAATGACAGGTTACCTTTTCAACAAAAATCCTTAAAATTTAGAAGACTATCTGTATGCAAAAACTGAACTATTTTCCTAATGCTACTTGCAACTGAAATATTCATGTATAGGAAAGATTACTGCCATGGGAGTTTACTCAGTTGTATCACTGATTGCCATAATTTGGTGATCATTTAGGCTACTAGTAAGGCTACTTCCAGCATCTTCAGCTCTACAGAGGAGTTCTAAGGCTAAGGAGCAAAATGCAAGAGTCTACCATCCCTCAGGGACTGATGTTGTCACCCTTCCTTGTGCAGAGGCTCTAAGGAGCAGAGATTAAAGTCATTGGTGCCATTTTTTTATGAAATGTTACATTTTTGGATTGGGTTTGCTTCCTCTATAATTTTTCTTAAATTCATAGCTACATTCTGTCCATTTTGCAGAAATACAAATTGAGTTTCACTGCAGATTTTAATTGAGAGGGAAGTTAGTTGGCATACAAAAGTTAGGTGACTTGACCTGTGAGAATATCTGTTTTAGAGCTAGCATTGGAGGACACCAGAGCTGCTTCCCACCTGTCCCACATTCATTTCTGTCTTGTGCTTCTGTCTAAATAACAAAAGTGAAAATCATAGTCTGGTAGAATTGTTACTGCTGGAACAGACTGGTTGGTCTAATAGCATCAAGTCCAGCTATTAACCTAAGACTGCTGTGTTCACCACTTAACCATGTTCCCAGGTGCCACATCTACATAGGTGTTTTAACACTTGCAAGGATGGTGGTTCTATCATTTCCTTGGCAACCTGTTCCAATGTCTGACGACCTATTCTGTGAAGAAATTTTTTCTCATATCACAGAATCAAATAGGTTGGAAAAGACCTCTGAGATCATCATGTCAAAGCTATGACCAAACACCGTCATGTCAACTAGACCTGGCACTAGCCCTCCCCTGGTGCAACCTGAGGCTATTTCCTCTTGCTCTGTCACTTGTTACCTGTCAGAAGAGATCGACCCCCACTTTGCTACACCCTCCTTTTAGGCAGTTGTAGAGAGTGATAAGGTCTCCCCTGAGCTTCCTTTTTTCCAGGCCAAACACCCCCAGCTCCCTCAGCTGCTCCTCATCTGCCTTGTGCTCCAGACCCTTCCCCAGCTCTGCTGCCCTTCCCTGGACACAATCCAGACCCTCAATGTCCTTCTTGTAGTGAGGGGCCCGGAACTGGACACAGCATTTGAGGTGTGGCCTCACCAGTACTGAGTACAGGGGGACCCTGTATCCTACCCTGTAATCACTAACCTGGTCCTGCTGGCCACATTATTTCTGATCCAGGCCAGGATGCCATTGGCTTTCTTGGCCACCTGGGCACATGCTGGATCATGTTCAGTTACTGTCGACCATCATCCCCAGTTCCTTTTCCAAGGGCAGCTTTCCAGCCACTGTTCCCCAGCCTGTAGGACTGCATGGGGTTGTTGTGACTCAGGTGCAGGAACCAGGACCTGGCCTTGTTGAACCTCAGAAAATTGACCCCAACCCATTGATCCAGTGTGTCCATATAAAATAAAGCATGAAAATTTCTGGTGATACTTGTTTCATAGTTTCTTTCTTACAGACTCAGGTGGCTTATGAGTAGGATAGCCTTCTAGTGAATGTATTGTTTCCATTGAAACATCAGGACGACATTATTGCTCATTTAGGCTGCATATTTTTATCATTAAAAATACAGATCTAGACACTACACACATTTTTTACCTTTTTACCAAACACTGTAATGTT
The DNA here is from genome assembly GCA_013390105.1 of Tichodroma muraria. NCBI lineage: Eukaryota > Metazoa > Chordata > Aves > Passeriformes > Sittidae > Tichodroma > Tichodroma muraria. The sequence continues at coordinate 8,700 of WAAG01021433.1, forward strand.
ATGATTAAATACAGGAAAGTCTTAATGTCTTTGAGGAATCAGTATTATCTTTCTTTTCCTGCTTTTTTTTACAATGTTGATGTGACTTTTTCTCTGTTTAAGTGTTTTAAGATGTACAGTGATGTTGGTCAGTATATTTCTATCAAGACTATTTTGCTTGAAAATAGCCTATGATCACACAAAACCTCCAATGTTTGTATTTGTTACAGCTTTTACAAACAAAATACTGGCATATTTAAAATTAATTAATAAGCCGTACTTGGTGAATGAAATTAAAACCAGTCACATGGCATTGACATTATAATCTGTCCTAGTACTGATTTCATCTTCCATGATATTATTTCTTAAAATTTGGATCCATTTGGTTCATGTTATACCATTGGAGGTTTTGGCACTGAATCTAGTGAAGTCATCATCCAGACCTTGCTCTGAGCCTGGAAACGTGGTGCATATTTTTATTGTGATTACCAAGAGCTGACTAAAATGACTTCTAAGAAAGTGTTTAAGACAAACTAAAGGTAACAGACTGCAATAGCCAGAGCTGTCTTCATAGAATCATAGAATGGTTTGGGTTGGAAGGGACCTTAAAGATCATTTTGTTCCCACGCCTCTGCTGTTAAGGGAGTGAAAGGGACACCTTTCACTAAGCCAGATTGCTCAAAGCTCCATCCAACCTGTCCTTAAACAGTTCCAGGGATGGAGCATCCATAGCTTCTCTGAGCAGTGTGTGGCAGTGCCTCACCACACTCATAGTAAAGCATTTCTTCCTAATGTCTAATCCAAACCAACTTTTTTTCAAAGTTAAAGCCTCCTCCCCTTGACCTGTCACTCCAGGCCCTTGTGAAAATAGCCCCTCTCTATCTTTCTTGTAGGCTCCTCTTAGGTACTGGAAGGACACAATAAGGTCACCCAGAAATCTTCTCTTTTCCAGGCTGAACAAACCTAATTCCCTTAGCCTTAGTTCCTTATTAGAAGTGTTCCATCCTTCTAATCATCTTTATGGCCTCCTTTGGACTTGCTCCAATAGTTGTTGTCCTTCCTGTGCTGGGGTCCCATTAGCTGGATGTCCCATATTGTTTGCAAAGCACCATTGATAACATAAAATATCATTGATATGAGAAAAAATAACATTGTTATAAGAAAAAATGATTGATATAAGACCTCAAAATTTCTTCAAAGACTGGAAAGTTGAATTCCACTGATTTGAAAGTTGAGGTGATGTTTTGAAAAAGAATTATGTAAAATTAATTTGCCAGATCAATTCTAAGAAATGCTGGGGCTTTTAAGAAGACCAAATGAGATCATGTGAAGAGTTCTGGAGGTTTTGTCTGCCCAGGAGTTAATTGTACATCTGTGTAATTAACCAAACAAAATAAAGTATAATGCATAACTCATTTTGCTGCTTGCTTTCTCCTCAGGTATGCCAATTTGTCGTGTCTGTCAACGGCCTCAATGTTCTCCATGTGGATTACAGGACAGTAAGCAACCTCATCCTGACTGGCCCTCGAACAATTGTGATGGAAGTAATGGAAGAAATGGAGGCCTGAGAAGGCAAAGAACCCTATTACTGGACATTTTTGTGAGACAAATAACATCAGTCATGGAGTGGCATGACACGAGGCAGCAGAACGTTGCTGTGTCTGAACAGATGATTTTGCTTTTAGGGGAGGGGGCTCTCTTTCATTTAACAATAATAGCACTGGTGATTATGCTAAGATGTGAACAATAGATACCAACATATTTTCACTACAGACTTCTCTATGCCCAACAGAGATAAGATCAGGGCCTTGAAGTGGTCTGTCCAGCCATGGCTGCATCAGTCAGAATGGGTTCCAGCCTAAGAGGCCGTACATATTTCCTCACAGTCCACTACTGGGTCAAAGAACTTCAGGAGGTGAAAGAGCCAAGTGCTGTGGGCTTGGGATGTCACAGATGGCTTCCATGAGATACTGACAGTGATAAACACTGTCCTGGTGTCCAGCTTTGTCCCTGGGGCATGTGCAGACACAGTTGCTCTCTCCTTGGGCTGAGGGACAGTTGGAAAATCCTGGCTTGATTACAGTCAAACACAAACGAACTGCAAATGCATGAGAAAAGGTGTCTGTGCTCTGTAGAGGGTAGTCTGGTATGAATGTTTGGGCGGGCCTGACTGATTACATGGGTTAGTCTAGAAAGAAAATGGAAAAACGTGTGGTACTTTTACAAAAACTACCTTTGAAAATTGGTCTTTTGGTTTCAATGCCTGTGTGCTGGATTAGGTGCTTGAGTATAAAATACTGATTTTGAGGTTTTTTTCCCATACCTGTAAAGGAAAGGTGCCTCAGTCTTGCTATTCATCACTTTGGAGAAATTTCGGACACCTTAATTCCCGGAAGAATAATATTTGGTGGGTTGCAGTGGGAAATTCACAGTGTTAGAAAAAGGAATTATACATCCAGATTCTCCAGTAGCAAAAGTACACTTCAAATTGAAGCAATGTACTTAAAAGTGCATTAAGGTTATCGGCACTTCCCAATCATCTGATGTTTTGTGAAGAACCAACTTCCTTCATGAGCTGCATTTGACACTATTACAAATAAAACATTGCATTTAACTGACTCTTACTGTTTCTCAAACAGTAGGATTTTTTCATTGATGAATTAATTAAAGAAATACTTTTTAAAAACATATATAAAAATTCTGTATTTTGCAGTTAGGTGACTCTTGTACTTGATGTTAAGGGGACTGCATGTGTTTTCTTTGATCTTTGAACTGAATGAATACATCCTGCTCCACAAAATTAAAAATACATTTTGCAGACTTTCTCTGCTGTCTAAATTTTACAATTAAATCTTGACTTTCTATATGCACATGCCACAAATCATTCAATTATGGGGTGGGGGAAGTATTTTTCCTCAAATAATTTTGAAACATGTTTTGTATTAAAAATTGTTCTCACAAAATAAATTACACTTTCAGTATGTTTTTCATTCACTCAAACACTTTCACTTCAGAGATACAGCAAGTCTTCAAACTCATATATTCCTGCAGCTTTGTAGGAAGAAGTCCTTGTGTTCTTTGTTTCTGGTTTTGTATATCTGTGGTTGTATTTTCAGCAAGAAAACTTCTCATATTTCACTAGCATGCAGTGGTGCAGGGAGATATAAAACTGCAGCTGCTTACTTGATACTAACCAGGCACAAGAGCGTTTGGAGGGTTTGTTCAAACTCTCATCTGCTGTGACAGTTCTTAATCCCGACTGTACTCCCCAAAATTTCGGTACACATGTATAAGTCATAGTGGGTTACATTTTACAGGTCATCTAAAATAAATAGCTGGGCACACAATGTTAGGTTGTAATAACCGTCCATGGCATCCACTCAGACAGTTGTAAACAATCTTGTTCCAGAAATGTTTCAGTATGCTATAAGTATTTTGAGTTTGTGAATCCTGGAATGCTTCTCCAAATATTTCTATTTATTTTCTANATCCTTGAATGCTTCTACAAATATTTCTATTTATTTTCTATTTTTTTTAATTTTCTTTTTTTTCTTCTTTTCTTTTTTTCCCCTGGGTTGTTTTGGTGGTTTAGCCCCTTTAAAATATAAATTCTGCATGTTAAGCTAAGTTAAATATTACAGTTGAAGGATTTTCTTAGCAAAATGCTAATGATTCTCTCTAATGCCATCATGGGTTCGTCTGTATTACATCTCTTGCCTTAGTTAATATTCTGCTAGAAGTTCTCTGTAGCTTACAGATAATTAAGAAACTGGGTCAGAATTTGGCTTAATAATGCATTACAGAGTGCACTTCAAATTGAAGCAAAAAGAGTGGGAATGGGGGCAGGGAGAAATCTGTGCATTTCATTATGTTACAGACTGGAGATGGCATTTTGATTCACAAGATACATTAGTCTTTATCACAATTTGAGCACAGCTACTTGCCTTCTGTTTAACAGGGGTTTCCATATTGTGTTCTCAACTTGACTGACAATCCGGGATTTAATTAATTCTTTCCGTCTTCAATGTGACAAAGGTATTCAAATTGTGTCTGCAATGAAATTTTGTATTTTGGAAAAAAGGATGGAAAGTAGAAAATTAAGCTATGAAATGCATAATTTCCAATTAAATTGCAGTTTTTCTGCACACGGTGCTGCATATGCTCTGAGACATCCCACAGCAGTCAGTGTCAAGCTCTCACACACTTCAGAGGGCATAGAATTTTAAATATTACAGAGCACCTTGCATCCTGCAAGTACCAGGGGAAATGTAAGATTATTCATGGAAGTGAGGCATTTCAAGAGATGCATGAATATCACAGTGTAGAAAGAAGCAAGAAACCAGAAATTAAAAAACAAACCCTGGCATCAGCAGTAATAGCTTCATTGAAAAGACAGGCATTTTTGTAAGACTTACTCTCTTCTGTGATCTCATTTTTGATTACTGTAGGTCTTGCAAGATCCTCTAATAAATCTTTAAGCCTTAATCACTCAAATTAGTGCCATTCCTCTGTACATGTACATTTGCAAATCATTTATGGACATCTTCAAGCAATGTAATATTTAATTAAATTCAAGTAGCAGTTAAGCTAATTGGAGCATTAAATCAGTGCAATATTTCTCATTTTTTTCCTGTTATATTTCCTGCAAGATACATTATTTTCATTATCTTTTTCAAGATCAAATACCATGTGTATGGTATTGAACACAACCAGTTCCACAACTAGTCCCATGGAAGGCATTTCATTCACATAATGATGCAATAATCCACTTCAGGTGTATCAGAACTTAATTGTCTGCATTTTAGGTCTGTGTAGAAGCTGAAAATAAAACTTTCAGAATTAAAAAGACTTTGTGTTTTAGCAGCATCTGAAATATGAGTGGGTGTGGCCTGCTGTACCTTCTATGAGATTACATTCAGGAAGAGGTTTGGAATGAAGAGGTAATGCAGTAGGACTGTTTTCAAAGTGTTTTTCTTAAGTTTTTCTTCATTTTATGCTTAAACTCTCACTAATGACTAGAGTGCTAGGGGTATGTCAAATGCTGTCACAGAATTATTGGTTTAATGGTCACTTGTTCCCTTCACATGGTCTGGATCTCTGAGAAATTTGCCCCAGTGTAGTTCAGAGATCTGAATTTGGTGCCTTTTGGCCTTCAGACTAGAGACAGTCTCTGTACTGACTTGGTGTACTAACATAGACATAAACAAATGAGAATAGTCTAAGGATTAGGAAGAAGTGACTCACTCCTTTCTTCTGCGCTGACAGCTATAATACATGGAGGTTTCCTTTTTCTTATCAAATGCTCTTATAATGCTCTAATAATTTCAGATAATTCTGGGAATTAAATACTAATTTTTAATGTTAATTTTTTTAGATAAGTATTATTCGAATTTTAGAGACAGGAAAACTGAGTATGTTTTACAGAAGTGTTTGTCTAATGCAAGACAGAGAAATCAGTTGTTGCAATTATGAGTATTTTCTTCCTAGTGTGTAATTGGAAGTAGACTGCTTGTGTAAGCAAAAAAGTGTGGGGTATGTCACATACATAAGTACAGTTACACCACACCACTCTTCAAATAAAGTGACAGAACTTCTAATCTTTTACAATAAAATTGTCATTAAAGGTTTTTATAGGTCACCCTTTTTAAATGCCTTTCTCTGGTGATTGATGTGGCTTATATTTTTCACTTATATGTGTTATTTACAAAACCAGAAATAGTACCCGCCAATTCAGTAATTCCCTTTGTATACTCACAGTGCAGATAAAAATATCATTGATATTCCAGAGAGGCTGAGTGATTTTAAACCATTAGATTTCTCTACAAACTTGTATATAAATAAATATTTATAGCTTAATTTTTAAAAGGAGCCACTAATGCAAGAGACAATTTAAGAATGTCAAAGAATGTCACAGGAATCAATGATACAATTAATTCATACTATAAAGACAGTGTTTCATGTCTAGCTACCTAATCTTTGTACTTGCAATTCCTCAGGAAAGTTCTGAAATATTCAGAAGAGAGTAGCTGTAACTGTCAATCTGAATGTCCTCTAGGAAAATGGCTGTTGTTTTGTAATTAGGTATCCACTCTCATATTGGCCATGGGAGCCGTGAATTTCCAGTACTGTTGAAACTCAAGTTTTATAACCACACACTTAAAATGCAACGCTTAGCTTTAAGAGCAGGGGTTTGAAGCAGACACTGAAGTTTAGGTAGCACAAATCATTGTAATGCCTCTTCTACAAAGGTGCTGCCATACCCATGGGCTCTCCATCCTGTGTCACCATAACTCCCCTTGAATTTAGAGTGCAACAGTCTCCTTCTGGCTTTTGTATGGCCTTGTCAAATAATAATTATCATTTCTTTCCAGAATTTGCACATGATTTGCAGAAGAAAACTTTCTTTTTATATGCAACTTCTCGCTTCTATTCCTAAGGTGCTTCTACACAGAGATGTCTACAAACTGCTCCCTAAATTACAGTACATAGACAGCTAGTGGCATTCTGACCGCTTCAAATAGTCATTTCCATCATGCCTGAGCAGCTGGACTCCTCCTCTCCAGGGAAATGCTCCCATTGCTCCTGCTGCTGCTGCATGTACCCAAGCAGGCCGAGCTGGGGAGCACTGGTCAAAAGGACAGCCCACACGCACCAGACTGTTTTGCCTTTACCAGTGATTTATGGATATATTTAATTTTCTTTCCTATTCCATTTATTTTGCTGCATAGTTGACATTAGTCCTACTTTATTCTTCCAGGTCAAAAACCTTTTCTGAAAGATCTTGATGGTCTTGCTTTCTTTGTATTTTTACTAGTTTGTTTTTGAGTGCATCTTTAACATGATCACCATCACTAGCTTTTCATAAATTAGCAGTGCTTATTTAACAAGCCTAGTATTTCAGGAAAGCAGGTGAATTTGCTGCTGCTTTACAATCAAATGTTAGCTCACGTATAAACAAAGCCTCGAGGCAAGAGAACAAAGTAAGAAAAAGCTACCATAAAAGATGGAATAAAATTCATTTTAGATGTAAAATGACACCACATCAACTCTTAACAAAGCTGCGTATGGTTCATAACACAGACGGGCCGCAGCTTTCATGGACTTTCTCAAGTTATGGAAACAAAAGAAGAGAGACCTTCAAAGAGCGGTGTTCTCTTTTGGGTCCCTGGATGAGCTAACCATGACTTCCCTCCCTCCTGAGCTGACTGGAGCACAGCCTCCCAACCATAGCTGGGCTCGGAACCGCAAAAACTCTTTTCTTCACTGCTAGCTGTAAATGACAGCAGATTTTTATAATTATATTTTGTTTTCCACTTCAGATTTCAGAGTTTCTCTTATTAAACAGAAACCAAATTAATTTCTCCACCTGTCTGATAAAGAAGTGCTGCATTTTGCTCCCTTATGTTTGCAGTGGGATATGTGAAGTACAGAAATACTTTTCAGTTTGTACTCAAGCCTGACTCAGGGAATACTTGTTCTTACCTGCCCTTCTCAAGGCAAACCTTCTCTGGGAAGATTTTATGAAAACTTTATGAAAACCTGAGCAAAACCTGCAATATGGTGCCTATTAGTAGATCATACCTGGAAAATACACAGTATGTTCAAACAATTATTAAAAAAAAAAAAAAAAAGAAAAAGACAAGTTACCATGTTTTAAAATTCTTGTTGATGAGTTTAAAGTATAAGCAAAATGAATGTAGACCACAGAAGAGAGTCCATCAGACAAGTGAAGTTAAGGGGTGTAGTATGGAAAGGTTCTGTCATAGAATGATAGTAATGTTTGGGTTGGAAGGAACCTTAAAGATCACCTAGTTCCATTCCCCTGCCATGGGCAGGGACACCTTCCACTTGCTCAGGGCCCCGTCCAACCCAGCTTTGAGCACTGCCAGGCATGGGACAGTCCCATAATGTCCTATTAAGTTTCTTAATAACATCAAAGAGAGAAAAAGTGTTGTACTTTTATGGCTAAATTTACAATTTATGTTCTTAACCCTGCCTTTTCAATAAGAACAAAGTTGTAATTAATGCTTTCACATTTAAGAACATTCAATCCTAAAATGCAGTACATAAGAATATAGTAAAGATATGTTTGTTTGGGAAATATCTCCCTTTCAAATTTAACAAACTACCAAAGCAAAACATATCCTTTAACAAAACCAAGTTTCATTTACATTATGAAGTAATTTAAACTTTTTTTTTGGTATCTTCTGTTTATAGCATAGAATGCAAACACTGCATGTATCAACTAAAAATAAATATACATGCAGGCTTAACTGAACAACTGTTTTGTCAATGGAGTCCAGCAATGGGGCTAAACTGAGTGCTTCAGGTTTATTAGCAAAAGTTTAATTAAGCGTGATGTTGAGCAAAGCCTGGGAAATATTAAGTGATTATACTCAGAAGTTCCTAGTAGTTTGCAGGATCAGGGACCCATTTAATTTCTCAGAGTGCCCTAACCCCCTTGCTTTGACTGCAAAGTATTTCTAGAACCATGATAAGATTTTCTTAAAACTCATTTAAAAATTGTACATGGAATGTACTAGCTTTTATTGCTTAACTTGGAAAGGAAGTAACATGAAAGTATTTAAGATCTTAATGTTACATTTTCCCAATGTCTCTTTTGTTTTATTAGCATTTTCAGCTTAACTGCTTTTTGAAGGCAATGTTATGCACCCTTTGTTTGCTACTGCAGCTGGGAAGTGTGTGTGTTTTGTTTGTCTCACCAGAATAAACAAGATCCTGTTGAATATTAAAATATTCAGTATTTCATTTTCTATTACACTCCATCAGGCAAATCATCTATTAAATCCTTAAAATATGCATTTACAATACCTCTAAATGTTTGATTTTCGTGATAAAATGTGTGTTATTGTGTGTTACATTTTTGTTTCAGTTCCCACTGTACATGATTGTATCATTGTTCATTCTCCTAAGAAATTATTTTCTGGAGGTTATTGCTTCACATTCCTTATAGTATTCAGCATTCCATTCAAATATAAATCCCCTGAACCTTATCTACTATAGCTAGAGAAAGAAAAAAGCTCTTCTGGTTCAGAAATTTTAATTTGGAAGATGAAGGCACAAAAAACATTTACCTTAGCTCTTGCTGATTACTGCTTCTTTTTCAAAAAACAGACAATGCTGCCTTAATGTGCATAGCTCCAGGAAGTCATGTAATGCAGAAATAAAAACTTCATGATTAGGATCAAATTGTCCACATTTTAAAGGCTCTTTGATGATACCCTTTCCCAGTAGTTATCATGATTAACTCTTAACAATGGGCTTGTGATTGCAAAGATGACCTTTGGCACACAGGTTAATGTAGTGCTCTTTTCCCAGCACCGCACAGTCTGAAAAACATCACAGCAGGGTGATGGCATCTACTTCTACTTACCTAATTGGAATCAGAGCTCAGAAACGAGGGGCTTGGTTCTGTTGCATACACATAATTGTCAAGCGCCATTGAAGATGCTTTTAGGGTATTTGAGACATTCTTCTGTAGCAGGGAGAAGCTTCAGGGATGTCTGTGACCCCTCAAAATCATATCTAGAGATTAAGTCTCAGAGGACATCTTAAATATTATAGGGTACTTCAAAATGCGTTCGACACCAGTGTGTGAACAATTGAATGACATCCCTAATAATCACCACTTAACATCTGCTAATTCAATTGTCTCACTGCTGGTAATTTTTTTGGAGTTACCCAGCTGGGTATTCAGTTAGCACTGTTGATGGAAAAGAACATCCTGCCTGTCCAGCCAACTCTCAGAGAAGCTGCTGCACTTGTATCATGCAGAACTGACTGTGATGATGTGCTGTTATTGAATGTCTCAAGAAATGTGTCTCCTTTTCTTTTCCTCATGCTTTTAGTCAAGACACAAAGTGGCCTCTCACCCAAAGATCCCTTTGCTTCTGAATTGTCTATTGCCAGTCAAGGGGACCATTGAGTCAGCTGTGATCTGTGTATATAAATTATCATGTATAATTACTTCCTGCATGTTTCAACAGATTCTTCTGCTTTTTGGGTGTTATTGTTTTTAAGTTGTTCTGAAAAGTACTAATTTCACCCAAGGAGTCACAGCATGGCAGCAACTGCTCCCATTAGAGAAATGGGGTCATAAGGAGTAGCAGCTACTGCAGATGCAGCAGATGAGAACAGATGCAGCAGCAGCAGCAGAGTGTTCCTACATAAACCCGAGTTTCAATGCACTGCTTACAATATGACAGGAGTTGTAGCTCTTGGGACCTTGAAGTATTTATGTACCAGTCTACATCAGTGATGGCTCTCTTTGCTATGTCCCTTACACCACATTCAGTCACATCACAGTGTTTGGCATCAGCCTTTGCTACAAGGGAAGTTTCTGCTCACCCCTGTGGCAGAAGGGGGCACAGGCAGCAGCCAAACACAAGTGAGAAAATCAAAGTGAAATTTATAGAGAATTAGGTGCTGATATAAAAAAAAAATAAATCAATTTAAACCCCCTGTTAACTCACACAGATGTTTAGAAGGCTATTGGGACTGAAGATTTCACCACTAGTTACTTAACATGTGGTGACTGTTGCATTACTAGCTGGCTTATGCATGTATATATGTATATTATGTATATGTATATATATGTATATCTTATATTATGTATAAGGTTTTACAGGACATCCTCAGAGACCCCCACTCCCATATCCACCACTCTCCAAGTACTACCACTTGAGCTCCTAGATCCAATGTACACGATGAAAAATCCATGTCCTGGATATCTAAGCCCATCAAGGAAGCCTGCAGAGAACCAGAGCTGAAACAGTCTCTTAAAACCCTGGCCCGGGCGCTGCCTGCAGGACAGCCGTTCAGTGAGCGAGCAAGGCACACACCACCTAATGCAGAGACAGCAGTTCCCCATATTGACTGCACCCTACAGGCTCCATGGCTGTGGAAAAATAGTTCCCTTTATGTATTTTGAATCTTCTGTTGCCATAAATGTGCTATTTGCAACTTTGTATTGCGGTTTTGGCAGACTCTTGTCACCAGTGTGCCAGGTACCCGGCATGTGTGGTCAACCTACGACCTCCTCAGCTCCATGGTCGTCTTCCAGCTCCTCTCCAGGCTCCTTTTCCTCTCAGGCTGTCCTGGCAAGAGGCTCCTTCCTCCTTCCTCCTTCCTCCTTCCTCCTTCCTCCTTCCTCCTTCCTCCTTCCTCCTTCCTCCTCTCTCCTCTCTCGTCTCCATGCTGTCCTGGCGAGAGGCTCTCCTCCGCTGGCTGAGCTCGCTGAGGGCTGGCCCAGGCCGGCCCCTGGTCAGCGTGAGGGAGGATGCGGAGGCCAAGCGCCCCGGAGGAACCAAAGCCGTGGTTCTCCAGGCCGCAAAACCAGCCTGCGGTCTGCGAGAAGCTGGGCCGAGTACAAAACACTCTCAGCAGCGTGTGCAGTGCAGGATTTGCCCAGCATATTCCTGCAGGTCGCTAAAAGCAAGCATTGGGAAGCCCACAGGCTTTTCGAAGGAGTCACTTCACAACCAAATAATGAGTATTGCTATGGTTCGCACAGTATTTTCAGTACAATTATATGAGTGGGAATTTGTGAGTAAATGTGACATGTTAACATCTTTTGAACTACAACAGCTGCAAAATCTGAGTTTCATTCTTGCAAAAAGATGGAGAATTATGGAGAGTTCAGATGTTTAATTTTACCTCCATTAATAATTCTGATTTTGTTACTGACATTAATCACACACTGAAAGCCCTATAAATCTTACACACTCACTAAGCAAGTGAAGAAAATTAATGCTAGTTTAAAAAATAGTGTTGAAAATTCTTCAAGAATGCAGTTAGGCAAATGACAATAGTGTTTATAAATATTTATGGTGACCTTCTGTTTTATTTACCTACTGGAAAATCAGAAATAATTTCATTAAGTGTACAAAAATGCCGCCTGACGGTAAGATTAGAAGAAAAAATGCAGTCTGACTGGCAGGTGATTTTAGCAACAGAAAAGACAGCTCATATTTAGGAAGTTATTTTTTTAAATTTGCACTGGACTTGACCACCAAATGCAGCCTTGGTTTAAAAATAAATGCTACTCAACATCAGAGGCATTATTTGACTATGATGATTCTCTAAACCAATATCTTTAAAAAAAAAAAAAGGCCAACAAAAAGGAGACTGGATGCTCCTTGTGCCAGTAAAATTTAACCTGTTCCACTGATATTCAGGGTAGTGATTCAGCATCACTAAAGTGCTGGGTGTCATTCAGGCCCTTGTTTTAATGGGCTACCTTCAGTGTTGCACACAAAGCTCTTCTGTGAACCCAGAAACAAGCCACAGCACTGCATTCTTACTGTGTTCCTCTGCTGTGGAAACTTTACATGCAATAAGTTTTATGACAAAAAGTTTTGAATATCAACAGAATATACATAGCAATCTGAAATTGTCTTATGATTGTACTTTCTGGACATTGCAAATGGCCATAGGTGGATTTTTTAAGAAAAAGCTAACATAGTAAGGATGTACTACACTGGAGAAACAAAGCAGCTCTTCACTTCTTTCCAGTTATTTATTTTTTTCATTAATGTGCAGGCAATAAATACCCAAGTTTTAAAAAATATCAGTGGATATAATGCAAAGAAAATGAAGTTCAGACTGTAGAGAAGGGTAGAAACATTTTAGGAAATCTTTGTGCACTCACAGTTGATGTCAGTAACAAAATGCCCCTCATTACTGCCTATTCCTTTTTCTGATACATTACAGAAACAGCTAATGGACAGACATCTGAATGGTTCTGCATCACCTGATGGAGAAATGCTCAGGGAGAGCTTCTGGGTGTGGGCTGAGCCAGAAGATTACAGAATTTCAAAGGTGCTTATAGCTCACTTTGAAACAAGCTGATCGTCTCCTCCCTCTTCCCTTTCCAGTGAGTTTTGCTCTTCTTTGTAATGGAACACAGTCAAATCCCAACCAAGCCACTTCTATCAGTGCACAGATTCAACAGTTTTCATATTTTAGGTCCAGTGCAGAATTCTTTTTCCAAGGAAGTCTCATTGTCCAAATCCACATTCTCCTATTCAGCTTCCCATACTTTCCATACTGGCAGCCTAAACAGTGACAGAGCACAGGGAAGACAAGAGGGGGTTAATATCAGTGAAATAACAGCCTGATTCCCCCCTGGAGAGCAACCTCTGCTACATGGGAGACAGGACGGCAAGTTATTCCTTTGGCTGGATTTGGGAAAAAGTAATTCATCAGGATGGAACAGGATTGTGGTGCATCTTGATGTAGTTGAACTGCTGTCTAATTGTGTAGTCAGTCTCTTACATAGGCTAATATTAGCTCCAGCAAGACAGCATATGCAAAAGCAATTTGAACAGAGTCTGTTACTGCAAGGACTCACACACTCCACAGTGCAAAAGCATTCAGAGTTTTCAGATTTTAAGGACTAATTTTTCAGATTAAACCTTGCTATTTGAAGGGACAAATTGGCTGATGGGTCAAACAGCAGTAACTCCTTTCTGTGTGCTGGACAATAATAATAATAATAGATTTATGATTAACTACTATTTTTATTATTACAAAAAACAACATTGTGAAATGCCCAGTGGCTTAAAGAAGGTGTTTTGACTGTTATTCCAAGACTGCAAACTTCAGGACAAATATTTTGATTGTGTAAGACAGTGAAGAACATCTGCTATCCCACCATTATCTCTGAAGATTATGCTGTAAGAAACACTGTGTAAGAAACAAGACATTATTTTTATTATTTTTTCTAACATGTCTGACCTCAAACAGTGTTAAACGTGTTAAACAGGCCAGAGATAAACTTTTTTCTGCACAGTGTAAGACAAAAAACATTACTGTGGCTGGTGCCAATATTGCAAGAACGTTTAAACTATCATTTATGAAAGATGCTACCAACAAATTAAAGATTACAATAGGGTCCAAACAGTAATAATGAAAAAGAAACAGCAAAAAAGTGATGATATGAGGATTATGGTACTTGGTCAAGAGCCTGAGATGAGAAGTCAGTCACTACAGTTTAACAAACGGATACTGCAAAATGATGTAGAGTCATGGCTGGAGTGTTGTCAAATATCCTATTTTTACCTATTTTTGTGGAGAACATGGATTGAGGTGATGTTCAGGGCAAGAACCAGATACTGTAAAAAGTTTTTACAACAGCATAAAATACAGTCTCTAAGTGTTGAGAGTGAGAGAATAAAAAAAAAAAAAAGGCAACCCAAAAGCTTTTGAGATGTTACCTGCTTTTTGTGGTTGTAGACTATTGCCTCCCCTTTTTTCCGCTTTCTCATTCTTTGTCACAATACCCTATAATTCTTTAAATCATCGGATCACTTTGGAGCCCAGCTTCTGCTGGCTCTTTGTTTAAGGCTAGAGTATACATTTGCTTTCCTTCTGTGTAATTTCCTGTTATTTTTGACTTTATATTTTAGGTGCTTAATCATGTTCAGTGGGAAGTGTATGCACTTCCTGGGTGCATACACAATGCAGAGTTAATTCTCCAACAGATGCAGAGCAGAAACAAAACTGCCTCCTCTTTATCACAGCAATTCTTGGTAAACCAAATGATCATCTCAGTCTCAGGGAGAACTCAAAGACAGGCACAGGAACTCTTGCAGTGCAGGTACCACTTTCTGACCTCAGCCATCACCCTGAGCAGCACTGCAGTCTATCCCATGGCAGCAGCTTTTCCTCCATGGAGGGGCTTCAATGGGTTGCCTTTGGCTGAGTGGACCTTTTCTGCACAGAAGGGGAGTAATCCGGGTCTGTACAGTTGATATTTTCTTGGCTTTTATAACCTAGATCAAAGAGTTGTGTTTTAACAGACACAGTACTTGAATTTGGATCTGCAGAAGTACAAAAGATAGAGGTTTGTGAATACACAGAAGAGATGTTTATCCAAGACTGCCCCCCTCTGTTATTGCTTCACAGCTAAAAAAAAGAAAAATATTTCACACTGCTGTAAATTCTTCTCATACTTGATAAAGCGAGATTTCCAGTATACTGATTTTTAGTATTCGTATTTACTGGAAAAATAAAACCCAAATAAAATAGAAATAAAAAATCAAATACTCTTGAAATACAAACATGGAAGGCATACTGAATTTCTTCAGTGAGTATTTGAATAGGGGTGATTTTATTGAGCTGCTTGTAACAAATAAATTATTAATATTCCTCTTGGTTTTTCTTTGTTCACATTTTGTATAAAATTACTCTAAAATACAGGCTACAATTTTTTACAAAATTTTTTACAAATATTTTTTTTTCTTTTTCTTTGGCAAAGACAAATCTCAGGACCATTTCTCTTTCATAAAGTTTCTGCTAAGGTCAATTCAGT
>WAAG01021433.1:24171-38485 GCA_013390105.1 Tichodroma muraria
AAAGCTAACTTCATATGCTTAACACATGCTTAAACAAATATTGGAAAACTAAATCTATTCCTGAGAATTCCAACTGTAATACTTAAAATGTGGAGGGGAACAAAGTACCCATGTCTGAATCTCATCATCCACTTCAAACCCCTTAGAGAGAGGTTTGAAAGAGAACCAGGCTGTTGAAAACTGAACAAATGAAACAGTTTAGTGCATAAAAATTTTAAGAAATATAGAGTACTATCTTAAAGGCGAGTTTGGTTTGCATATTTATTCAGTGGCATAAAAAATGCTGTGTTTTTGTGTGATATTGTTCTAGGAGACAACTATAATTATTTTTTAGAGTCTAATGAAGAGATGCTTTTCTTAAAATTACAAATTGGAAAAACTGAAAATCCAGTTTTTCAGTAATCTATAAGATGGAAAACCAGATCATTAGACATTTAATAAATCTTGTTCCTCATGTCAAAAGTGTACTAGAGAGATGCTTAGAGTAGACTGAGGCAGACCAGAGGTGCATAATTGCAATGTTTGAGGGTGTTCAGAGTAGGAATGCAGAGCAGAAGCTCAGTAAGAGAAAGACAAGAAGCTCTGCATCTTTTAGGTAATAGCTTAAGATATGTGTTATTTGGAAAGGAATTCTTTCTTGATCCATATATCCCTTGCATTCATTACTTATGGTATTTATTACAGAGACCACCACGGTATGGCTTCCAGCTCTTACTGGTTTAAATATTCATTTCAGCCAGGATTTCGTTCCAAAGAAAATTACTTCTTGCACAGACAGCCAGAACCTTATGCTTAACTCTTATGCTTATTCAGTAAAATATGGGGGAATCCTTCCCTTACTGTGTTAAGCTGTACCATTGGTGAGCTGCAAATTAATCAGCACCACAGCTTAATCCAGTGAAACCTTTTGCCAGGCTAATGTATTTGTACCTACCCATTTCCAGCTGGTAGATACAACTTCACGAAGTCTGGTTGTTCATCTTTACTCAGGGCACTCTTCCTCCATGCTGGCAGTGTCCCAGGACCTGCCCACCAGATGCAGTGCTCTCTTGGGAGGGTTGATGAAGTCTCAGCATGTAGCCTGGAGCAAATGGGAGCTGTGCTTACATTATGACTGCAATGTATTTATCTTAACTTTAGAAATGCTTTCTCCCATAACTTCTTCCTAGTCACACCACTGAGGCATGGACTAGATAAGTGGAGAGTGAGATGAATTGAAAATTGGCTGAATTTCTGGGCTCAAGGGGTTCTTATTAGGAGTGTGAAGTCCAGCTGGAGCTCAGTCACTGGATATGTACCTCAGGGGTTGATACCAGGGCCTATACTGGTTTGACTCTTCGTTACTGGACTGGTCAATGGTGGAAAGTGCACCTTAAACAAGTTGGCAGATAGCAAAAAACCTGGGAGGAGTGACTGAACCATAAGATGGTTCTGCTACCATTTATAGCACCCTCATCAGGCTGGAGAAATGCAAAATAGGAACATTATGGAGTTCAGCAAAAGGATGTGCAAGCTGCTGGCCTTCAGGAGGAATAACCTTAGACACCAGCACACACTGGTGGCTGACTGACTTTGCAGAAAAGGCCCTAGAGTGGCAGGCATTAAGCTGATTCTATCTGAGCACAAGAAAACATTTGTGTTGTGGTAAGATTTTTCCCTTCACTGCGAAGGTGCTCAAGCACCGGAGTAGGTCACCCAGAGAGGATGTGGAGTCTTCATTCTTGGAGATACTCATAACTCAACTTGACATGGCCCTGGGAATACACTCTAGGTGACCCTCATTTAACAGGGTGGAGCTGGACTTGATATTCTCCAGGGATGCCTTCCAAAGACTCTGTGATGCTGTATAGTGCTGCTGAGTCCAGAATTTTGCCAGCAACAGGCAAGGAAACCTCTCCTTCTTGCTGCAGTCTGAGAGAGAAAGAGCACTCACAAGCCCTCCCTGTCCAGTGAGGTAAGATGGGCTCCTGCCCTGTAAGCATGTTGGAGAGGATAACATCACTTCTCTGAGGCTCTGCCCATCTACTGCAGCCTTGAAGAGGCTGTGGGTGCAGGAATTTGCATCTTCAGTATGCCAGCAAGCTGAACTCAGCCTCCCTGCTGCTCACGGAGTCACTTTAACAAGTGGCTGATCTCCCTCCCTAAATGGATCTTGACAAGCTGCACTTGTCAGAGGCTCAGAAGGATGAAAGTAGCTCCTGACCATGTTGCCAGGCTCATACAGCTATATTTATTCCTCAGACCTGGGCAGAGAAAGGCTCAGAAAGTAGTTGAGATGTGGAAGTGCAAACACACAGTAGATAACCTCACCTCCGAAATCTAAACCGATCTAATTTGACTGCAGAAAGAAAAGCCAACTTTACAAAACACTAACCTTGTTATTCTTGCCATTACCTTCTTCTTACTGAGAAGACAACAGAAAAATACATGACTGAATAATATTTGGGTTGTTTTCCCATTTCCCTTATGGTCCTTTTGCCCAGTTTTTCTCTCTTTCCTGCACGTTTGGAGGAGCAGGACAAACTCTAAACATGAACTTTTACACTTTGATGGCCATGACATCAATCTTGTTTCTTCAGAATTCCTTTATCTTACCTCATGATGTGAAATAAGCTTCAGATGGATAGACCTAGCAGCTCACTAAAATGCTGACAGCACTGAAAGTATCAAGGAAAAAAAGTATCAAGGAAATGAATATGATTCATCAGACATGTCAACAAATAATGAAGCAAAGCTGCACTACTTTGACAGTTCCTGCCTAAAAAACAGAGATGTAAAAATTTACAATTGTGGGGTTGATATCAGAGAAATAATAGTAGCACAGACAAAGCCACTAGGAAAAAAATATTTCACAAAAGATAGCTACCCTTTTCAAAAGTCATTTCACTGTATATTCATATCACAAAATAATTGTCTTAACTGTCTTAACTAATGAAAAGAAAATTTAAAAAGTAAGCATCCATAGCTAATATGTTAGAGAAGACGCATCACATCAAAATATTTTTTTCTCTATATTAAAGAATATAAAATACAGTCCTAAGTCCTTCTTTACTCTCTTGGTGTATGACTTACTTCATAGATCACCTAATTACTGCAAGTGTTGGCAAACTGATCTTGGCAAACCACTTTTCAAAGAGTATTGTATGTTCCATTATATTTAACAAAATGTAAAGCAAAAGTTATACTTTTCTTAATTTAAAAATTATATTTAATTTCAAGTATTATCTCTGTCTCTGTATTATGGAGTTCTTTTAATATCAAAAAAAGAAAACTCTACAAATTGTTGTTAGGCTTAGGGACTAGTTTGAGTCATTCAAATAGATGTGCCATAGTCAAGATCTTTGAATGAGACTGGATCTTTTGTATGCTGGACAAGAAAGGGCATTTAACATTGTACATTTCTTTGTAAGGAAAGGAAAGGAAACCGTATTTCAGTTTAGGAGTTAAAAATATTAATTAGCTTTAAAAACATCATTTTAATAAAACAATACAAGAATAATTTTAGTAAAAGGATTACAAGACCTGATTAATTTTGATTATTTGTCATTTGAAAATATCCTCCGAACTTTCAATGAATTTTCATTTCTAAAATCTTGCAAAAAATGGTATACATTGCATTCATTAGTATATGAAAAAGTCAGAGAAATATTTTAAGTATATCCTAAAAAAGAGGAGAAATAGGGGAAAAGACCAAGGATTGATAATTACAGTGCAATTCTGCCCCACAACAACCAAAAACATCCATTGTTTTGGTTTCTGTTCAATTTGCACAAGTATTGCTTCTGGTGATCCATTGCTTGGTTTAATCATACCATTAGATATTCAGCCAGCTCACGCTGAGGTTGTGAGGCCTGCACTAATTCTGTTCTTGTGATAGATTAATGGAATCTAATTAATGGAATTCCAGCTGTATTTCCAACATCATTGCCATGTAATCCTATTTATAGAAATTTTGTGGAATCTACATTAGCCAAGCAAAAGATAGTCCATATCTTGCTGATGTGAATATTTTCAAAATGTGGTGGCTGTAAATAGTTCTTTTGAAGTCACAAGGCCTGCTCAATTCAAAACAGTGGAAAGTAAATTTATGGGACAAATTCATGATCAGTAAATTCATTCTTAAAATTCAAAGGTTTTTTGTTTGTTTGTTTGCTTGCATTTAATGGAAGACAAGAAGGAAACATTGGTAAATCGTTTGTACATTATTTGTGCTCTTACTCTGTTTCCAGATGTGCACATTATACAAACTCTTTCAAGGAACCTTACCTTTTAATTTTTACCTTGAATTTGTGAAGAATAGTTCTTCCTTGGAATAACACAAAGAGATCTATTGCGCTTTCCAGGGACAGCTGAGTAAACACAATGGTAATAGGCATCATTATCTCTAAAAGTGGTCAAATTGTGTTAAAATGGAATTTTAAATGAGGAAAATACAATGATAACAAATTCAACCAACTTACACTTGAAAGCACATACTTTGCATAATCTTAAAATATTAATTTTAATTCTGATGCAAACAGACAAATAAAAACTGAAGTATAAAGACATTTGAAGGCTACAAAGAGTTACAGAATCTATTTCCACATCAGTGGGATCCTCAAGACCTTTCTTGTTTGAATCACAATACTCCAACTAGCTGCAGCCACAGGATGGTGCTCATGGGCTTTGGATACTACATTACAAATTTGGGAGGAGGGATAAAAAAAAAGAGAAAGAGAGGGAGCCAGACTCACCCCTTGGCTGGCTGTTCCTTGTCCTACCCCGAAATACATGAGCCAGCAAGCAATTGTGGATTGAGTTGATTTACCTCTCTACATTTACCGAGTCTTCAGGGGCACTGCAAATAGACTGATCAATCAAGGGAAGTCACTAAAGGTAATCTTTTTGGACTTCATCAAAGCTTTGATACTGTCTCTCACAGAAGCCGTCTGGATTGTCCAGCACACAGCTGCATAACTGAGTTACATAAGTAACCAACTTGCTCACAGGTCAGGCAAAAAGAGTTATAGTGAATGAGGTGATACCAGACTGTGACCTGTAACTAGTGGGGTTCTGCAGGGCTCCATCCTTGGCCCAGTTCTCTTCAACATCTTCATTAATGACCTGGATGCAGGACTCAAGGTAATACTAAGTAAGTTTGCTGAAGACACTGAATTGTGAGGAGCTGTTTTCTCCCTCAAGGGCAGAGAGGCCCTGCAGAGAGACCTTGACAAATTCAGGACTGTGTAGTCACCAACTGTGAAGTTTAACAGGGGCAAGCGCCGGATTCTGCACCTGGGATGGGGCAGCCCTGGCTGTGGGTATAGACTAGGGAATGAGAGGCTGGAGAACAGTGCCACAGAAAGGGACCTGGGAGTCCTGGCCCATGGCAAGATGAACATGAGCCTGGGAGTCCTGGTCGATGGCAAGATGAACATGAGCCAGCAGTGCCCTGACAGCCAGGAGGGCCAACCCTGTCCTGTGGGGCATCAGGCACAGCATGGCCAGTGGGGCAAGGGAGGGGATTGAGTCCCGCTCTGCTCTGCACTGGGGTGGCCTCACCTCGAGTGCAGGGGGAAGTTCTGGTCACCACAATATAAAATAGATATTAGCAAGTATAATAAAGGAGGGCCATGAGGATGGTGAAGGGTCTGCACGGGAAGCCAAATGAGGAGCAGCTGAGGTCACTTGTTTTTTTCTGTCTGGAGAAATCAGGAGACTGAGGGGAGACCTCATTGCAATTGCAACTTCCTTGTGAATATAATTGGAAGGTCAAGTAATGATGTTTTCACTCTCGTCACCAGTGACAGTACCCAAGGGAATGGCCCAGAGTTGAGTCAGGAGAGGTTTAAGTTGGATATCAGGAAAATGTTTCTTACCCAGAGGGTGGTTAGGCACTGGAACAGGCTCCCCAAGGAAGTCATTGCAGCACCAAGTCTGACAAAGTTCAAGAAGTATTTGGACAACACTCTTGGGCACATGGTGTGAGTCTTGAGGAGTCCTGCACAGGGCCAGGAAATGGACTTGGTGATCCTGATGGGCCCCTTCCAACTCAGCATGTTCTATAATTCTGTGATTCCATGAGCTGTTTCTTGTTCTTCTAGGTTTTATTGTTTAGCTAAATACATAAATTAGGGACTGACAGAGGTACAAACTGTATCATATTTAACATCAATGAGCTGAACATCTTTTTGCTTCAGAGGAATTGTTATCTTGCAAGCTACTCTTCTTGAGTGGTGTGTGTGTTGGCTGTTGCATACAGCTGGCAGTGCAGTAGAATAACTGCAGGTGACAAGATCTAGAAATCTGGTAGATGCTTTTTAGATCTTTTTAGGAATGCTTTTGAACCTTTGCTGTAGAAAACAACTGGACTTAAAAGAGTTCTTTTAAAGGTCAAACCCTTCTGCAGTTTAGCTGGAAAGACATCTATGCACTATGAATTTGGACAAGAGTCTGCAGGACTACTCAGCAACAGCAGGTCCTGCTTTACACTTAGTCACAGTAATCTCCCTGTGACTCACTGCCTTCTCCTTCCCCTAGAAGGGGCTCTTACTTACGTTAAAAAAGTGTGCATATCTCTGTATCACCTACAATTGATTCTTAACTTCAGTCCTTCTGTGACTTCATTTGTAATTTTATATAGATGACCAGGCATGTTGTAATGAATATTTTCATTCACTTCTTAAATTCTCACTTAACAGACCTAGTGAATAGTAGTCTTAACTGTAAATTTAGTAGGATATATTGCAGGGCAACTCATATTTCTATGGAAATATGGAATATAGATTCTGCAATTACACGTACCATTGCAGTGTCTATCCATATGGCAAAAAGTGTAGGTATGTACTACAACACTTTTAATCAGTGGTTTAATCAAACGTTTAATCAAGTGTTGGAACACTTTTATATAAATATTTCCCCAATGAGTCACTAATCCACACATCTCAATAGCTGGCGTGGGGAATACTTGCATTCCAAGCCGTACTGCGGAGTAGGCAGCTTCTAAATCATCTATAGACAAAGTACGTAAGGAACTTTGGAGAGAGGAAAATGAGTTAACAGAGAGCAAACGCAGAAGACCGAGGACACTGGCAAGCCCCACACCTGCCCGTGGAACGCTGCCCGCGCCCCCCGGCCCTGCCTCCCGTGCACCTGGCCGCGCCCCCGCCGCGGGAGTCGGGCTCGGGGGCGGAGGGTGGGATCTCAGGCATCATTTATGCCTCTTCCCTCCCCCCCCTTCTTTCCACCTTCTGCTCTATAATTGCCCGCCTCCTTTCTCTACCCTTTCCCCTTATCAGATGCGGAGCGGCCAGCGAGGAGGGAAGCGGCTCTCCCGCAGCCGGCCCAGCACCCGCAGCCCCGCGTGAGAAGGAGCGGCCGCTCCCCGCCGGCCGCTCCCCGGCTGATGCCCGCACAGGTCGGTGTGCGCTGCGCTTCGTCCCCCTCGAGGGCAGGGCGAGGCGGGCGGGGGTCGGGGCAGGACCGGAGCGCTTCCCATCCACCTGCCCGGCCACCTCCGCGGCGGCAGGACCGGAGCCCCGGGGGGAGAATGAGGGGAGGGAGGGGGAGATGGAGGAGTGGAAGGTGGCAAGCTCGGGCAAGGACGGGGAAACCCCTTAAGAAACCCCCCTGCAGAGGCCTTACTTTTAAAGGCGATAGAAATTACAACCGATCACTCTCACTGTCGGTGTGTGGGCTCTGGCTGCTGCCCGCGTCCCGCCGCGGTGCCTCCTCCCTCCCTCGCTCCGTGCCGCGCTGTGTCAGGGCAGTCGCTCCGCCCCGGCCCCGCACGGTGCTTTCTTCGCGGGGCCGCCCGGGCCAGCGGGCGCGTCCCCGCGCCCTGCCGGCAGCCCTTCGCTCCCACGGGGCCCATTCCCCGCCTCAGCTCGGCGGAGACAGCGATCTCCCCGCCGTCCCTCCCTTAACCCGGGGCGGGGGGCACTCGGTTTCGCACGGGTGGGTGCTGGTGGTGGGGAGCCCCCGAGGAGGAGTCGGGGGTCAGGAGCGGAGCCTGTGAGCCGCGGCCCCCTGGCCAGGCTGGGGCCGCGCTGCGGGGCTGTGGAGAGGCGAGCGGCAGAGCGCGGCCCCGGTCCCCTCCGCCGCCTCCCTCTGCGGGACAGGGGCAGGTCGCGCTCCGGCTTTGCCCAGCGGGACGTCGACCCGAGGAACACGAGCGTGTTCCCGGCCAGCGCGGCCGCGCCGCTCCGCAACGAGACACCGAGATAGGGGAAAAACCCCGACTGACCTGCCCGTCCAGGGGACTGCGCCGGGGCTGCGCGGAGGCGGCTCAGCCTCCTCTCCGGAGCTGGGTGCGCGGAGCCGGGGCAGCGCGGAGCACGAAGGCATGAGCCGCGTTTGTCCCGCTGGGAGCTCTCGAGGGCGCGTCCTTCCCTCAGCAGAAGGTGCCCTGTCGCCGGGCCCGTGCCAGGAGTCCTGGAGCCCATCTGGGAGAGATGCTGCGGGGAGCGGGGCTCACCTCATGGCAGGGTTCTTGGCTTGCTTGGTGTCTGCTCTTAGTGCTAGTCTGGCAGATAAGTCATTCACCACATGCTTACTAAAAGGTGAAATATATAAAAAGAAGGAAGGAATAGAATATTTGTCTGTAGTCCCAGACGATGTCAGTCACAAGGTGGCTGTAGACGGGGGTTTCCTTTCCTTGTTAAGCGAACCCTGACGTGCGGATCATTGTGGAGGTGAACTTGTGTGTAGTTCATCCAGCACCAGTTGTGTCTATTCCAATAAGTCTCATTTCCCTGGCTTCTCTCTGAAAGCAGCAGTAGAGAATGTTTCTAACACAGGATTTCCGGTCAGTTAGTAGTTTTAGCTCTTTCTTTGGAGGAGGATTTATATCAAATGTAGCAGGTGGGGAATTGGGCCACCACTGTGGGTGAATATTTTAATATCTGGGTTATTATGGGAGGCAATCCACATATCATCAGTGGTAACTGCCTGGAAGAATGAGTTGTTTGCTGTGGTTTGAAGAGTCTGTATTTACTTGATCCAGGTTTTATTCCTGGCTGAGGAGAGAAGCATCAGTACTCAACATGAGATACACAAGAGGTGGATTTCAGCCTGTTTTGAGATACTCTTGGCTCTTCCTATTGGCTGTCACTAGCCAGCTGTCTGCTGACTGTGGTCCTTGGGGGTTTGACACTTTGGTCCACGTAGGAAACTTGGGAACTTTGCACAAGTTTCTGAATTCTATCTGGAGAATGGGTCTAAGAACTCTGTATAGCAGTATATAAGTTCCTGGTGCACATCATTGATTTGGGATCTAGGTATTTTCCTTTGTCTTCAGAGATTTATACTATAAGAGATGGATTCAAAATATATGTTTAAGTAATGTGAAATTTCTTGATAATTTGAAACTTTGATTTAAAACTTTGATAACCTCCTGTGGAGGTGGAATTTACAATGTATAATCCCCCTATATATTTCTAGGAATTGTATCAAGCATTCATGACTGAGATTTGTGACAGTAGACCTACTGAGTCCTGGGACAACTATAGCAGGTTGTAAATACTCAGAGAGAGAAGGGGATGTAGGTCTTATATCCTCTTCTGTTTAATAATGATTGTGATACTTCAATCTGCCTTTTATACTAGATAGTGGATGAACCACTTGCCATGTGCCTTCAAGACAAGGAAATCATGGAAGGCAAATACAGTGATGGCATGCCAGAAATATTAGAGAAAATGACAGAGGAGGTAAATGGAAGAAACCTGCAAAACAGAAATATATAAACCAAAATTTACCCAAGTAAATCTCCAAATGCTCTTTGCTGACAGCAAGAAATCTACTATTAATTATCTTATTTTGCTTCTCCTGTAGAATTTTAACAGGAGAGGACAGAAAAAAATCTTCTCTTCCTGGCCCAGAAAATTGACTAAAACTAGTGCAGTAAAGCTGAGTGAAAGAGAAATCTTTGTAAGTATGGTGCTAGGCATGTGTTGATGTATCTTGAGATTGGTACTGTTTTTAAGCTAACTTCTGTGGTCACATAAATTACCCATTCTGAAACTTGCTCTTTGGCATCAGAATTGTTTCCTGTAACCCAACTAGTTCACCTAGGACTACCTTTAGTGTTCATATGCTGCTGTATTTTGAAGTGTTGATTTCTCCTAACTGGTTTAGTGTAAATTTTGACCATGATATTACCTACTGGAGGTGCAGATAGTACAACAGAGAGCACAGAATAAGCTGAATAAAGTAGATAAAGGAAAATGGACAAGGGAAGAAGATTTGAGTTCCTCCAGAACGAAGTTCTGCCTTTTAAAAAAAGATTCGAGGTTCTTTGCTACAGATATCTTGACAAGGTTCTTACAAAACAGGATTGTATAGATATATACATGTTATCTATATACTTTGTTACCTATAGCTTATTCTATTTCCAATTCTTGTATATGATTAAGAAAGAATATAAAGTTTCTTTTTATGTCGGCCAAGTTTTCAAAACTGTTGAGTAGCCCAAGTGGGGTTCTTCGTCCCTTTCAGGGTAAAATGTACTTTGATCATAAAAGTGCTGCCAGGAAAAACTGTCTCCACTGATGTCTGTGGTAATTTCCTTGTTGTTTGTTTGTTTTGTTTGCTTGGGTTTTTTTTGTTTGTTTTAATCAAATCCAGATTTTCCCCACAATTTTCATTAAAGTGGATGCCTTCCCTTTGCCTGTTTAGTAAGTCTTTTTGTTCCATGTGTTTTCAGACCTGCTGATACTGTGTGCATTGAAGAGAAGAAGATGCTTTTTCGATACGAGATACAGAGCTGTTTTCTCTTGGCTTTTCTAGCTGTCACAGCTTTTTTCATCAGTGATGTCCAAGGCCAAGGTAAGGCATAAATAAGAAGATGGTTCTTTTCATTCTGATGTGCAGAAATAGACCTTTTATTCCAAATGCAAGTCTTACTTCCTCCTCAGTAGGATGTGAATCCAACAATACTGAAACGAAGCAGGAATTTTGCTGCTGAGCATGGGGAGCAGGTGGGAGTAGAATTATATCTTCATGTGTGCTCTTTGAACCTAATATCTCAAGTAGCATAAATATTTGTGCAAATTTGTGTGTCTCAAAATGAGTTATACACAACATGTTTTTACTCCTGTTTATATGAAAGTACTTATCAGAAATTGCACTTATTGTCCTCTACATAGTCAAGTAAGTTTGAAGGGTCAGCTATGATGTGAAGCTTGTATAGAATATGTATTTTTTTCTCTTTTGGAACAGGAGCTGTTGTAGTGCTTGTATCATTACATATTGCATAGATCTGTTAAATGTCACAGACTACTTCTGCAGCTTTTATAATGAAAATCTTCTTTGTGAGCATTAAAGGATACTGCTGGGATTGTTAGGCTTACATACTTGTTAGAATGTATTGACAGAGGCTTGACTGCTAGAGAAAATTTATCCTATTGCTTGGGGAAGGAGGGAGGAAGAATACCAATGAGTTTTTATGATTTCTAAAGAAATACGTTTCTCTCAACTTTAGCTTAGTGCAATCTCTTTGATATGAGATTGCATGGGCATAACCGGGAGAAAAATTGGATCCTGGGGTCTTTTAAAGCATTTTGTATAATGTATTATTCATGAGCACATTTGGAGATTGTTGCCAACGTGAGGCCTCCAAAATCCTGATAATGCAAGTAGCAGTGTTGCAGTGTTGTCCAGTCTGCGTGGCACTCGAGTGCTGGGGAAGCATACCATCTTGGATGTTTGGAAATCTGTGAGCATTTTACAAGCTTCTCCCAGAACTTAGGGACACATGTAAGCTGTAATATTTGATATTGGCGATGTGAGGTGAATCAAGAAATGTATGTTCTCAATATTCAGTGCATCATCCTGGTCAGAAATTAGGTCCAGAAGGTTTGTGACTTAATGAGCCAATGAAGTAAAGCATATGGTTGGTCTTTTCTCTGTATTTCAGTCCTAATACATATGGTTAAGATTTGCAAAACAGGGCTGGGGATTGAGATCCATCTCCAGAAACTTTTGCAAAATTCCTTGATCTTGGAAAACTGTATTCTTCTCCACTTCTTTTAAACTTTGATTCAATCAGTTATAGTTAGAGAGTTTTTTCCCTTTAATACCAATACAATGAAATGAAGGTCAGAGAGGGTTTTTTTCCACAGTAATCACACTAGCAGAAGCTAGAGTTGGTGTACTTGATGAATAAAGAACAATACTTCCCTTGTTCTTAGATTCTTTCAGTAAGCATCAGCTATGGAATGCTGTCAGCAGTGTGATATTAAGCTAAGTGGACCATTGCCTTAGCCCAACATGACTTATTCTATTGAATTAGGTGATATGAAGTCTATTCCATGCTCAGAGAAAAGAATCTCATTGTACACTAGAAGTAATAAGATGTTTCTCAAATACTTTCTTTTGTTAAGGTTGCCACTTCTTGAAGTAAGCTCTTCATGCAGCTGGCTAACTATTTACAATTTAATACAGTTTATTTCTCTGTTTTAATCAACTGTATGCTCTGCCAAGGTAGGAAGAGCTGGGATTAGTTCCAGCTTGTGTTTCCTTCCTTTGGCAAAGCCGCTCAGGTAAAGGTGGGTAATGTGACTTCCTGGAAAAGAGAATATGTTTGTGAGACTGAAGCCAACAAGCCTGAAGCTACAAATTATCCCTTCAGAGGAGCTATGTGGTTCCATTTCACATTTTGCTCTATTGCCTTATACACCACATAGCGCTGTTTGGTTTTTACTCAACAACAACTATTTTTTCAGCACTGTTGTTTCTTCCCCATTCAATATAATGTATAAATAACAGCTATTATATACTTATGTTCTTATATTGTACACGACAATTGTGCTGGGCAAGAAAAACACTTGAGAATTTTTCATTTATTCATAAAGTAGCTTGCTTTGAGGGTTTTTCTGCATTTAAAGATGGAAAATTTTCTTTGTGTAGCAATAATTTTCATATGTTACTACTGTAATTGCTAAGTAAGTGCAGTGCATATTAACTTGTTCAATTCTTATGACAACTGTAAACTGAAAGCCACAATATTTAATTAGTATCCAAACTTAGACTATCGGATGTCTTAGAGAGTTGTCCATAAAGCAATTCATTGTATTTTGCCTTTCCAGTAAGAGTTGAAAACATTCTTTCCCTAGTTGTCCGTAAGAGTTACGTGTTTGGAGTGCTAATTTACCTGGTGGCATAAACCAAAGCCTTGAACTTGTCAGTTTTCTTCTGGGTGACTGCTCTGATGTTGCTGACAGCCATTCTCTTTTGCATTCCTGTAAAACCACTCAACAAGATCTAGCTACTGATTTTTATCAGTTAACTGACTCAGCTTGGATTAATTTTTTTCCCTTTCTGCAAGAAGTGAGATTTTGTTCCACAGACAATAAAGGTCCAAAGAAATAAAGATATCCTCTTCAGGTTGGTGAATGCGTAGTAATTCCCATCAATATTTTGTTGTCTGTTTGAGTGCTAGATTTTTAACTTCCTTAGCTATATGTACTTTTCTATGCCAGAACGTTTAGTCTTTGCACAACTAAGACACAGTTGAATATCTGCCTAGTGAATAATTATTTTATTTCTAATGGTTTATTGCTGTGTGGGAATGTTCTTTTTGCTACACTGTTGCTTTTGATACAAAAAGTACCTGGTGAAAATTGACCAGTTATGTAAAGACTATTCTGGCACAACTTTTCTAGTCTTTCACATTGTAACTCTGTAGTATACAAAAAAACTTCTGGTGATTGTGTCCTTCTTTGCTTGTAAGGTCTGTGATTGTTTTTTAGGGGCTCAAATAGTTACCTGTTTTGGTGATGGCTAATAGCAGTTAGGCCAGAACTATGCTTCTTTGTTAGAAGGTGCTTTTATAAACTGTCAAGTTGAAAGTAGGATTGAAAGAAATGATGGGAAAGGAAGAAGATGGCAGAGAAAGTGAACTCTGAAATTCTAAGACATGATTGGGTTTTTTTGTCAATCCTTGATGTTACTTTGTTGCTCTCTGCTCTGCTTCTTAATCCCCATGCAAATTTACCACTTAATCCCAGTAAAATCTGCAGCATTTTCACACTTGCATACAGCCATTATTTAAAAATTCATTTTTAACTCCTGAGGCAAAATAATAAAAGGAATTGTATTTTTGCAAACTTATAGGTATGACTTGTCACTCTTGTTCATTCAGCCACAATTTATTGTGATTTATATATAGCTCAAAGACACAATGAATCTTTAGAATGAATAAAAAGCTGTAATCCATAATTACAGTCTGCTTGGCTTTAAAACTTTTTGCCATAGTCTCTGTCATGTTTTTACAATTATAGCATGCTGAATGTTCTTGCAGAAACCTGCCTAGCAAAACATTTTGCAGTACGGGGGC